>SNVD02016338.1:0-125950 GCA_013180625.2 Boswellia sacra | reverse complement strand
GATACAATAAACTCCAAGAAATTGGTTGACTAGCAGAGGTGAAAATGAAGGGTTTTACTCCAATTTTGTGTAAGTTCCTCCAAAACTCCTACAAACATCAAAAACCACACAAAAACATAAAAATACCAAGGAATATAGCAAAGAAACATGGACGAATTGATATGAAAATGATATATAAATAGACACTTATCAAAATCCTTTGCAAATCTCTTTAGATTTGTAGTTCTTCCTCTTTCCAAGCTTTCTTTCTCCTTCAAGAACTCCAAAAGATGAGAGAATTCCAGAGCTGCAGCCTCCAAGTCGTTTCCCCCTCTTCAAGTTATGAAAATAAAACCCTAAAATATGTTTATATACTCTGCTACAGTAACTTGCTACAGTGCCCCGTATTTAATAACATGCTACAGTGATATGTGGAATTACAAATATACACTTCTCATACCAATTTTATCATAACTTTTGGTACACTACATAAATTCGTGAACCGTAAATTTCTCCAGAAAATAGACTTTGAGAGTTTTTCAATGGTATATAGCATGTTATCCGGCTAATTGTACATCGATACAATCAACTTCGAGAAATTGGCTGATTAGCAGAGGTGAAAATGAAGGATTTTACTCCATTTTTGTGCAAGTTGCTCCAAAACTCCTACAAACATCAAAACCACACAAAACCATAAAAATACCAAGGAATATAGCAAAGAAACATGGACAAATTGATATGAAAGTAATACATAAATAGACACCTATCACTATTCCAAGGGTTGAAGCCCCTAAGCCCAAGGAATACTCGGGGAAGAGGGACGCCAAGGAGTTGGACAACTTCCTATGGCATATGGAGCGCTACTTCGATGCACTGAACTTACTCGATGAGAAAAGTAGGGTGAACACCGCTACGCTTTACCTTACCGATCTCGCAGCAAGTTGGTGGCGTCACAAGTATGCTGAAGTGCAGGCTGGAAAATGTGCCATTAACACGTGGGATGACTTGAAGAAGGAGATAAAGTGCCAATTCTATCCAGAATATGTGGCGCATGATGCTCGAAAGAGGATGAAGGAATTGAGCCATACCTGCTCAATTGTGGAGTACGTCGAAGCGTTCTCTACACTCATGTTGCAAATTAAGAACATGAGCGAGGATGATCTCCTTTTTAACTTCATGGACGGCTTGAAACCATGGGCATACCAAGAGTTGCAAAGGAGGGGAGTGAAAGACGTCGCTGCTGCACTCACAATTGTGGAGACACTTGTCGACTACCATAGAGGTGAGTCTTCTAAACACATTGAAACTCCCTACGATCGTGATAGTAATGAAGAGAAGGATAGACCTCTGCGTCATCAACGTCCCCATAATGGTAGAGACAGGAGACGTGATGACCATCATAGGAGGAACAACAGGAAGGAGTTATCACCTAACTTGAAGTGCTTCCTATGTGATCGTCCGCATTGGGCGCGAGATTGCCCAAAGAGACACAAATTGAGTGCCATGCTCCAAGAATGTGAGGAGGCACAGGAGCCAGCGCGCAAGGGTGCTATGCAAGTCCTCAATTCCTTGACACAAACCTCTGCACCACCTAAGCCACTAGATCAATCATTGATGCAATTGGAGGCACGCATCAATGGCAAGACCACAAGGGTGTTGGTCGATACGGGTGCCACACATAACTTTATCGGTACGAGTGAGGCCAAGAGGTTAGGCCTACGACTCGAGAAGGGACGAGCACGCATCAAGGCGACGAATGTAGAAGCCATACCCCTTGATGGAGTTGCTCGTGGGGTTGAGCTGCAAATAGGTCCTTGGAAAGGTAAGGTCGATCTCTCTGCAGCTCCTTTGGATACTTCGAATGTGGTGTTAGGCATGGACTTTTTAAGGCGTTATGATGTGATGATATGGCCTTGATGCAACGCGGTTTGCATCTTGGAGGGTGGTCCATGCATGCTTTCCACCGTAGCCGCGCCAAGCTCTGACACCGTGCATCTAGGGGTGATGCAATTACTGGAGGATGGTAAAGGAGTGAGCATAGAGGAAGGCTACATGCAAGGAGGCAAGATGGCGAATGAGGTTGCCAAGTACACGGGTACATAGGCGAAGGCAACCAAAAGGCAACGCAAGCATGCGAGGAGAAAGCAGCGACATGGAGGAAAGACTACTTGCTCACACACATTGGTACATCCTTGAAGACGCGAGGAAGGCGTCGCGAAATCGGGTGGGGGAGGATGTCACGGCCCGCGTAACATGCGCACGGTTTTGTGCCAAACTTGCTCGAAAGTGCGCCAAAGAATAGGATTCTGGGGCAAGTGTTATGGTGATTTTGGATCCTTGTGTCGAGGAGGATTCAATGGCGCAAAGAATGGGCGTGACGTTTTGAAAGTTTCTAGAAGGTTCCAGGACATTCCAGAATGTTCCGAACACTTCTAGAATACTCCGGAAGGCTCTAGAAAGCTCTAGAAGCATGTAAAAGACATGAGAAGGCCCTAGAAGACCCTAGAAGACTGGAAGGTTCTGGAAGGTGATGGAAAAGCATTGAAGACTACTGTCACGAGCTTAGAGTTTTGCGCAGCTGCTCGTGCGGCACTTAGACAACTTGAACCCGAAAGTTGCTAAGTAAGCCTTGTAGTGTGCTTCTCGCTCAAGGAGAAGTTAGGACCGTTGAGCCAAAAGAGCTTTAGAGGCTAGAAGAAGAGATGGAACTTAGAGGCAAGTATTGCTAATGCAAATGAGCTTTGTATTACACAAGAGAACTCTTACAATGCTTTGTGTTGTAATTGTTTGGATTTTGTGGGATTTGTGGGATGGTTTGCAAATGAGCCTAGGAGGGGTATTTATAGTAATCCACCTCTTCAATGGATGGCTAGGATTTGTTACATCCAACGGTCCTAATTTACCATCTAGAATTGTCTCCTAAAATATCTAGATATTTATCCTAAAATATCTTAGATATTTCCATGGAAGGTTCTAGCAACTTGGCTTGCTAGATAATTCTAGACCTTCTAGGATCTTCCGTAGCCTTCCACATTCTTCCGCAACCTTCTTGAGTATTCTAGAGTCTTCTAGTGCCTTCCGCATGCATCTCATGTCTTCCGGATTCTTCCGGATCTTTCCGGAACGTCCCGGAACGTCACGGAACCTTCTAGAAGCTTTCGGATCACCGCGCCTACTCTTTGCGCCATTGAGTTCCTCTTGACACGAGGATCCCAAATCACCATAACACTTGCCCTGAATTCCCATTCCTTGGCGTTCTTCCGAGCAAGCTTGGCGTGAAACAGTGCGCATGTCGCGCGGGGCGTGACGCTACGGAAGCTTCTAGAAAACCATAGAGTTCTCTAATATCTAGGGTTCTCTAGAAACGTCTGGAGCCTAGTAGACATTTCTAGCTAGATATTTCTAGGCTTTATTAAATATCTAAGGATACTTCTAGAGAATGAATCAGGAGTAGACAAATGGCGCATTGTTAGCCACACGTTGAGGAGGTGCTTGCCTATAAATAGGGGTGAGCACTCATTTGCAAAACAAGTCCTCTCCTTGAGAGTTTCACCAACACACTTCCTTACACACCTCTCTTGTACAACTGCCTTATAAACTAATAACAATTCTACATTCCCAAACTCTCTCTTGCTTCCTTTGATCTTGCTTGGCATTGACAAGGGTTTGAAGGCTTACTTAGGTGCAAGTTCGGGTCATTGAGCGCCTAAGGCTACACAGTCTAAGCGGTGAAACAATAAGGCCATGACACATAGCTGAGATGTGAGATCAAGAAAGAGAGCAATGAGGAAGAAAATCGGAGAGTTAGGGTTAGCGACTTTGTTGAGAGAAAGAGAGATATCAGCTAAGGTAAGAGAGGAAGAGTGAAAAAGATAATGTTGAGAGTTTGGGGTATGTTTTATAGATTTTTATTTTATTATTTTAAATACTTGTCACATTTTTAAATGGCGTCATAAATTAAACCCGGTTTTTTTTTTCAGAATGACCATAATTTGTTTGACTCGTTTTAGGGTGTAAATACTTGTTAGTTTTCTAAGAACTAACAAAAAAATTAGTGAAATGTACGTGCATTCTTCTTGAAGTGTAAGTTTGTAATTTAATTTTTAAAATGAATTATAATAATTTTTAGTTAAGCACATATGTTATATTATTTGAAAGTAAAATTTAATATGAGATTTTTAATTCCTTAATTTTTATCAAAAAACTTTAAATAATGTGATTTTCATCACTTTGAAATTGTAAAATAATTTTATTTGTTTCATACAATTTCCATGTTTGAAAACACATTTTTATACAATTTAATATCTAAAAATTTACTATTTTCATCTAAAAAATAATACTATCTTTTATTTCAATATTTTTAAAAATTATTTTTTAATTTTATATTTAAACATAAAAATTATTTTATTTAATTGATATTCCTATATTTTAATTTCATGGGTTTATTTAAATTCAAAATAAGAAATTATTGTAATTTTTCCAAACATTTTAAATTCAAAGTAATTTTACCTATTTTTTTAATAATTCAATATGATTTTTAAATTTAATAATATAAAAAGTACATTGTCTTTATTTTAATATTTAATATTTTGTTTTAATTATAAAAAATAAATTCTTAAGAAAAAAAGAATTTTCACAATGTGCAGTATTTGCACATTGCTAAATGCAACACTTTTCACAACGTGCAAAAAATGCACGTTGCGATATAGACTTTTAGCAATGTGCATATGTTGCACGTTGCTAAAAATCAATTTTTGCAACGTACATTTAGCACTCGTTGCAAAAAATTGCATTTCGTAACATGCACCTAGCGCACGTTGCGAAAACCCTTCTGTCGTAGGCCTTTTTTTCTTCTAGTGTATCCACAAACACAAGTAAACTTCGCGCATTACTTTTGAACAAATGGCGGTAACATATAAGAAACAAATTAAATTAAGTCAAAATAAACACCAAAGGAGTTGGTTACTCGATATCGGAGTAATAAAAGAGTGGGTGGGAACTTACTTCAGCGGACAACGAAGCTTCAATGAGTTCAGGTCCAGTGAAAGAACAGAATTTGCATGGGTCTGATTTTTTGGGTAAGGGATAAAGGAAATTAGGATTTTGAAAGCATATGTGGTTTATTTACGGCACTAAAATCTTAGTACTGTTTTCAAAAATAATCTCAGTTGTGAAAAGTGTGGCCATACCACCTTTATTAAGGTTTTGCATGTCTTTTAACTAAGTAGGCATTACTCTTAGGTACCGAATCAAGCTTTCCAAGTCATTTTACTATTCAACGAATAACACGACCATCGCAATAAAGCTACAATAAATCCATAATTTTAAATGCAAATTGATTCAATATGTTTCATGTTGTGGACATTAGTGCATAAATCAAAATTAAAAATCAGATAAAAGCCATCCATCAAAATGAAAATATCAAAATAGAAAATAAGATAAAAACTACCGAAAAAAAAAACAGACCAACTTATTTTAAAGGGAAAATTGAGAAAATAAACACAATTAGGGGGCCTTGTTGAAATTTGGACACATCTTGAAAATTTTTCATACCATAAACACTTTTTCAAAAAAAGACTCAAATACCCTTGTATAATCAATTTTTTCCCAAAAGCTTATTAATTCCCTCTTCCGACCAAAATAAACAAAGTAAACGAAGCAAAGCACAAAGAAACTAGTCACAGATCCATACACTTCACTATCGAAACAGCTTCAACAACTGAAGCTGAGCAAATCTGATAAGAACAACTTTCCTTAATCTCTCTAAATGGCATGAAAATTTCATTAGGTTGTAATGTTTTCGTTATTGATCGTTTTGGAAACTGTCAACCGCATTATATAGCTTAAATATGGGATATGAATGTGAACTAAGTTGGAGATAGTGCCGTTTTTTTGAAAATTTGCTGGAAATTGGCAATCGTCGTGAGAAAATCTGGTATCGCTGTCGACGGATGAAGAAGACGAGATTTATCGAGCGTCGTCGAGTGTCGACCGGTTTTGTCAGATCAAAACTGGACATGTTGGATGGTAGTGTCGAGTGTCTAGGCGTTGTGTCGATTCTAGGTTCGAGTGTCGAGCTTTCGAGTTTCGTCGACCGTCTAGTGGAGTGATGAACTTGAAGAAAGTCAGATGCAAATTTTGTCGAGTTCGTGTGTCGAGTGTCGCGTGAGCTTTCATCCGACATGTCGAGTGTCAAATACGTAAAAACTGACATGTAGGTGTCTCGAACCATGTATGTCGAGTATCGTCGAGAGTCGTTAGTCAAGCGTCGAGACTCGTGTGTAGAGCGTTTGAGTTTGTGCGTCGAGTGGAGTGTCGAATGTGTTGGTTGTATGATGTAAATTTAGTCGAATTCGTGTGTCGAGTATGTGTGTCAAGTTGGTCGAGCGTCAGTCATTGTGTGTTGTGTGTCGAGTGTCGAGTGTTTTACCGTCGAGTGTCGTCAAGCGATTAGGCAGAAATGTCATTTTTGTGACTTTTGTAAGTAATTTCGTAATGATTTATTGTCCACGGACCTTATATGATATGTCTCTATAATACAGGAGATGGAAACTTTACGCATACTTATTCTATACAATAGTTGTTGGACTATGCAAGGAAACGGTGGTTATTTGTACACCGGTGGGAGGGCGAAGCCATTGATAATTCGTAGGTGTGCTACTTATAATGAGTTGGTTGACTGTATTAGTACTGTAATGGGTTGGGATCTTCGTAAGCATAAAATGAGTTTAGGGGTTCAATTTCCTTTTAAGGGTGTTCCGCCAATGCGGACTCCTATTGAGACTGACAAAGATGTTTGTTTCTTTATACAACATTGTTTGGAGGACCAACAATCATATACACGGAGCGCACTCACCTCCATTATACCGTAAAAATGTATACAACCGAAAAACATGAGAAACATGTATGTACTAATACAACCGAAAAAATTTACAAGTTTTCGTACCACTATACATGGAAACCATGTGCGACTATACAAAAAAATGTCACTATACAATAATGTGTAAATATCCACAAACTATCTACCCAAAAAAATGTGTAACTAAACATACTATAAACATAATATATACAATACAAGGTGATATCATGGTACAATCATGCTCGGCTGCTGCCCAACCTCCGCTGAATGAATGTCATCATGCCTAATGGTGGTCGTAACATCCGCTAACACAACATCAGTAGTCCAGTAGTGGCCGCAATATCAACAGGCACAAGATCAGCAGGTGCTGTGAAGGCCCCAACCTCAGAGGGCGCCGTGACGGTTGTGGAGGCCTCCTGTGTCTGTGGATGAAGGCGATTGACCCAAAGTTGTACCGCCATTCTCTCCCGCAGGCATTCGTCCGTGAATGCCTTAATGTCTGTCAGTGGAACACCCCCCGCTAGGAACTCGATGTACTTCAAACAGTACACGCTGCATGCTCCTCCCCCAGGCTTCAGCTGTGGCACCTGGGCCTCGTCCTCGATGCGCATAATGTCGTATGGGGTTGCGGGATAGTCAGGAATACCGTAAACATCCATTGACACCATACGAGGTATCAGCTCAGCCAAGCACCGGACTGTCTCTATTATTATGTCTGTGGAAGTATGCCCAACAGCTGAGTCGTATATGACAACGTGATGGCGATTCAATGCCACCTCAGCTGCCACCTAATGATCGCCGCTGATGTTAATAGGGAGATAGAGCTGAAAAGGAAATTGACATCATGGAACTCAATCACAACATTTCAAATAAAATGGCACATACTAACTTTGTGAATATAAATGTTCTCACCCTGTCCACTTCGACCCATGGTCTTCCAACAAGGGGCAACTGTCCCAGGACAAACTGGACCATGATATCCTCGTTAACCCAGTTAATATTATCCAGTCTGTCCGAGTATTGTTCCCACAACGACTTCAATTTAAACTGCAAGTTCATGAGTTCGGTTAGCGCATTGAAGGAATCAGAAATTACCTTTAAATTCAAATGTTTATGAAATACGTACCCAAAAAGTGGTGTCTAGGAAAGCAGACCTCTGGACACCAGGTTCGGCCATAGCGCAAGCTCTGCAGCGTAGCATCCATAGCTAGCTATCCATGTGCTGAATACAGTAATAGCTATCAATATTAATTCCAAATGTATATCGCAATATTGGACAGCAGGAGATGGACTTAAACTACCTTAGATTCAAGCCACTCTGACGACCTCAGCAGCGTCTTGAAGAACGGACGATCAGTGCTACAAACGCCCAAACCAATATCACCGTCGATGTCCCCAGCCATGCATCAAATGTTGTGACATCAGCAGTTGCTAGGGGGGCATGTAGGTCAAAAAGTGGAACCCGAGTCCACAAGATGACACCACTACCTGCGTCTGCTGATGGTTGCTGATATGGTCTCTTTGTTGGCTGAGCAACCGAGGCCTCAGACTGTACATGCCGGTCGTTTGTGGCTTTATCTTGAGGCTGAACCCTCACCCTCTTCCTACCCGGTGGACTGACAAAGGGGCTTCGCTTATGCTTTGCCTGAAGTAGGCGGTGACCTCGACACGAAACTAAGCCCGTCGGAGGAGCATCGGCTGCACGAACACTCGTGTCCACGGAATCAGGTGTCGTTGGCTGCTGACCTTCACCGTCATCAGCCAAACCTCCGTCGAAATCTCCATTCGAATCCTAAAATACAGCAAACCTCAACATCAGCTTAAGCGTGGAAATCACATAATCCATTTTGTAAATATTGTAACGTACCGTGTCAGCGTATCCGAAGTGGCCACCCAGGTGCATAACAGCTTTACGCAGAAGAACTATCTCCTCCCGCATTTCCTTATTCTCCGGTTGTAACGATGCAAGCTCACGCAGAACTGTGCTCTGGAACAATGCAAGCTCACGCAGAACTGTGCTCTGGAACTCATCATGGATTGGCTGCGTCTATATGTCATTATTAACGAGAGCCTTCATAAACCAACGGAGCAGCAAATGTAAACGGATAAGAATATGAATGTAAATTCATATTACATACCTGGGAGCTTAGAGGAACATCATGTACAGGAGGGGAATTGTCTTGGTAGGTTGTCGCACGACCCGATGTCGGAATCGAATCTCCTGGATGTCCATAGCTATAGAAAGGCTCTGGCACAGGACTGAAGGGGGTACTGCCTCTGTCCACGTCTGCCCCCACGTCAGGACTGGTTGTGTCTCTTGTTGGCTCCATATCAAGTCTAACAGAGGAACTACGACCAACAAGAGGTGGAGCTGATGGACCCTCGGAAGGTGGAGCTGATGGACCCTCGGGAGGTGAAGCCGATGGACCCTCTATCGGAAGTGGCTCAATGCTCTCAATGGGCAATAATGGAGCATCCACAGCTGTTGCCCAAGCCACATGTGCACCTCTCCGGATGTCAACTACATCAGCGAGCCTTATACACCACTCAGTCTGCTGCTCCTCCTCAGACGGCTCCAGAAGGACGAGCGAACGAGCCTGCATCAACAAATGATCCATCATGTTAAACAGTGATTTGGTGTGAACAAAAAAAAGACAATTTCATAAGACAGGGGATCCGTACGTACCAGCCTCCTGACCTGCAGTGCATCATGTTTGACTATATGCTCGGACGGTGTCTTAAGTGTCTCCCACTTCAACAACCGCGGTATCCTCCCCTCACAATCCCTCGACACTCGCCCAAAAGTAGCGCCAATGTACGGCACGACCTCGTACAACCAAACCTTAATAACATAAAGGTTATTTAGTGACACTATGTACTGAAATTTGTACGCCAAAGAAAGAAATAAACACGTTAACACACATATTTTACAGTATGTACCTGAATGGCGTATGGGCACCCTTCTAAGTTATATTTCTCTACCTGCTTCGTCTTCGCTTAGGCTCGCTTCTTGTAATTAGCTAACCTCCTGGCCAAAGCCTTTTTTATTCCGCTAAGTGTCTTATCAAAAGACACTGAACCCCATGGATAATTATTAAAATTATCCAGTGTGTTGACAAAATTCAACCACACACGGGAGACAAGTCGGCGTCGATCCCGTGCCATGAAAAAACGCTCCAGCACGTAGTATAATGCCAGCTTCACAACATCCTCGTTTGGCATACGAGACACATTCAAATGCTGAAGTCTGCCATAGAAATCCTTAAGCTCCATGTCCTGGCCATCGAAGTATGTATCCAACAAAGGGCACAGATTCAACAGAGTCGGTATTGGTGGCACCGTGGAAGCAAATCTTAATCCGATAACCAAACCGAACTCGTAGGTAGAAAAACAATTCAGTCTTCCTAGAAAAAAGGAAAAAATAAACATAAGATGACAATAATGGCAACAAAAAAAATAACTATAAATACCAAATGCTCAAAACTAAGATTTTGTAACTACATTGTAGTTCAAAACCATATTTTTACCTTGAATAAGGAACCACATCTCTTGATCATACCCCACGGTGTTAACCTCCCACTGAAGCACATGGTGCACCAACTGAGATGGAAAGGACAACCGATGGATGTCTAGGATAAATCCAAAATATGTATCACGAAACATGTCTTTTTGCCTCGTAGTTAACATCGCCCGAATCCATTATATACAGTCCAAACTTGCCAAGTTTGTTATCACCGCATGGTAGTGCTCATCATATGGTGTCTTAAGGGTGAAAGACAGTCCAAATTCACCAGCCATTTACTTCAACCTGCAAATACAAGGCCGTTATAGTTTAATATGACGTGAAAAGGCAAAAAAAGGCTAAAACAAGCAAACTGCCTAAACGCTCAACACGACTCGACACAGCTCGATGACACTCGACATATTGTATCGAGTGTCGAGTTGTCTCTAGAAAACTCTGACACTCATCATCATCTATCTCGCGATGAAACCAGTCGGTTTCCACAGTTTTCATACACATCAAACAACATAAATCACATAATAACACTAGATTTATCCCTAAAAACACAGAATAAGTCCACAAATCCGACGGAAACTCAAATCCCTAATTAAGATTCCCTAAAAACTAAATCAAATCTCACAAAACAGGAAACAACCAAATAAATGACTAAAACAACAAAATATTCGACAATAAACGTACCTCACTATCGATGGGGGCTTCTCTCTGCGTCCTCTTGCTTCAATCCTCAGTCGATGCTCGTGTCGGTTTACGTTTTGAGAGTTGTCGACGAGTTTCAGAAATATTTGTGTGAAGCGGGAAATGAGGGTCGAGTGTCCGATACGAGGAAAATAAAGGTCAAGTTCTTGTGTCAGGTATATGTGTCGCGTTAGTCGAGTTCGTATGTCGAGTATGTGTGTCGCGTTGGTTGAGCGTCAGTCGTAGTGCGTCGCGTGTCAAGATATTTGTCGACTGCTGAGTGTCGAGGTTTTATGTCGAGTGTCATCGAGCGTTTGGATAGAACATTCGTTTTTATGACTTTTGTTAGCAAATTCGTATTGATTTTTTGTCCAAAGACCTTATATGATGTCTCCATCATGCAACAAATTCGTAATGAATGAATGCCTCATACATGAATGTTTTATACAAAGACAAAATCACATACATGAAAGTTATTAATTTGAGCAAGCCACAAATTAGAATAAAAAAAATATACTACGTCGCTTTTAGCAAACAAATAATATTACAAAGACAAAAAATAACTCATTCCCTTCATTCGGTATACATCATCCCCTGTCATAAAGTGGAATTGGGTTTCGGCAAGTTTGACGATTGTGCCCAGAACTTCCACAGCGCCCGCAATTTCGAGACGAGCTAGACTCACCGACGGAAGGGATTCGATTCCTCCGAGGACGACCGGTTGGTCTCCTCATGACTGACGGTAGACCCACTCTGCTGCGAACCTCCTCAGGAACCACCCAATCCTCGCTAACTCCAACAGGAACAACTGGGGGAGCATATGCATGTAGTAATGTTTCAGTTGTATACTAATGGGCACAATAATCATGGCACGTAAGTAGATTCATGCGTTTGCATACAGCTAATACATGTGCACACGGAAGCTGGTCAACATCAAACACCCGACACGTGCATGTACAAGCGTGCATGTCAACAATGCTAACACGGTCGTTGCCTCTAACCTCATACATAGTAAGAGATATACCACTAACCCTTATACGTTCTCCCTCTTTTAAACGCTCCTCCATCAACTTGTTAGCCCAGGGCGAGAGATGTGATTCAGAGTTAGCAAATAGCTTTCAACGCTCATAGAACCATTTTTGCAAGTTGGCCTAGAAATAATCAGCTAACAATGTCACTGGGAGGAATCGATGGTTTCCCAAGTGGCTGTTCATCGACTCAGCTATATTTGTTGTCATTATGTTATACCGTCGACCATGAAACTATGAATGTGCCCATTTTTTGACTCCAATCTCTCGAAGATAAGTTGCTGCTGCTGGCATATGCAATTCAATTTATCGTATATGATAGTTGAAATCAGCACAGTGATATGTCCTTGCAGCTCGGTAGTATAATTCCAACAAAGTCTTGTCCTTGAACGTTGCCTTTAAGTTACCCTTCAGATGATGAGTGCACAATCCATACAGTGCATGAGGAAAAACTGCTAGAACAGTGCGTTCAATGCTACGATGACGATCAAAAATGAAGACAAGATCTTTGACATTTTGTACAACATGATCACGCAACTGTCTCATGAACCAGTTCCACGAGTCATCATTTTTAGAATGCCTAATTCCAAATGCCAAGGGGGATATTTGTTTATTTCCATCCATACAAGAAGCCAAAAACATTGTACCTCTATATTTCCCTTTCAAAAAAGAACCGTCAATTGTGATAACTAGCCTAATTGATTACGCAAATCCAGCAATAGAGGCCTCCATACTCATGAAAAAGTATCTAAAATGGTTGTCATCATCAGTTTCTAATGACGTTTTGGTCCTCGGGTTTGCTTTCTCAATCATGTACATGTACTAGGGGAGTAATGTGAATGATTCCTCATGAGATCCGTGAAGTTCTCGCAAAGCTGCCTCTTTTACCTTCCATGCCTTGTTGTATGTGATATTAACACCCAATGACTCCTGAACATCAGACATAATATCCTTCGGATGATATATTCTTGATGCCTCAATGAATTTACTCTTAATATGTTTGCCGATGACATGTGCAGTTACCTGTTTGTGAATTGGGTGAAGTCCGAGTATGTGTGGTGGTTCTTATACTTTTTCACTTGAAAGAAATGTGAATCTGCCACCTTTATGGCACGTAAATGCCATTTACAAGATTCAGCAGGGCAGACAACCTCAAACCTTGTTGCATTGGAGTTCCTCACCGTGAATTGAAAGTTCCATCTTAATGCCAAAATCGATAACTTCTCACGAAACTCTATTTTGTTGTTAAACATCTACCCAACCCTAACCTCAATCCCGTCAACTACAAACGATGAGGCATCATCGCCATCTGTGAAAGGTGGATGCACAATAGGCGACATCCACCTGAATGTGTTAGCCCGACAGCTGTCATTCTCGGAGCCCAAATTACCTTCTTCATGTCTCTGATTTGCATCCACTCTCGGCTCATTATTCGACACCGGATCTTGCTCATGTCCATATACTAGAGGAGTAGGTGTGGAGTGAATTGGAGGAGGCATGATAAACGGTACATCCTGGTTCACATCATTCAAGATCTCCCATTCTCCCTCATTATCAAAATGTTAACCGTCTACATTGTGGCCATCAACAACAAAATCATCCAAACCCTCAACATCATTCTCAATAGGAATAGTGCAATCATCATTGTCATCGTCAACATGCGCACTAACATCATCACTACCATCATCATTATCTTCGTAATCTTCATCACCACCATCGTCATCATTAACATCATCACTATTACCTAGACTCTCAAACTCTCTAATGCTGTCAAGATGACGTACCAATCTTGATGGCATCGACAAAGGCACCCCTTCTTCATTTTCAAATAACACCCCAACCCCAACTGACTCATGCCCTGAATACTGTTCAAACAGGATGCCAACGTCATCATTCAATTGTGGTTGTACACAAACAGGAGTAGACTCACTTGATTGGTTGCTTCCACTTGCTGAACGAAATAAAGAGGGATGAGAAGATCTTTGTCGCCTACGTACTGCATCGGATCCTGACCTCTGTCTTTGCTTCTCCCTATCTTCAAGTTTGACAACTAATGGTGTATATGATTGTTGGTCCTCCAAACAATGTTGTATTAAAAAAAAAAACATCGTTGTCAGTCTCAATACGAATAGGCATTGGCAGAACACCCATATAAGCAAATTGAACCTCTAAACTCATGTTATGCTTACGAAGATCCCAACCTATTTTAGTACTGATACAGTCAACCAGCTCATTATAGGTAGCACACCTACGAATTATCAATGGCTTCCCCGTCCCACCGGTGTACAAATAACCACCATTCTTTTGCACAGTCCAAGAACCATTGGATACAATAAGTATGCATAAAGTTTCTATTTCCTGCATGATAGAGACATATCATATAAGGTCCGTGAACAAAAAATCATTATGAAATTGCTTACAAAAGTCACAAAAACAAATGTTCTACCTAAACGCTCGACGACACTCGACACAAAACCTCGACACTCGACACGCGATGCACAATGACCAACGCTCGTCCAACGCGACACACATACTCGACACATGAATTTGACTAAATTTACATCCGACAACTGACACATTCGACACTCCACTCGACGCACAAACTCAAACGCTCAACACACGAGTCTCAACGCTCGACTAACGACTCTCGACCATACTCGACATACATGGTTCAAGACATCTACATGTCGGTTTCCATGTATCCAACACTCGACATGTCGGATGAAAGCTCAACGCTCGACACGCGACACACGAACTCGACGAAATTTGCCTCCGACTTTCGTCAAGTTCGTCACTCCACTAGACGCTCGACGAAACTCAAACGCTCGACACTCGAACCTAGAATCGACACAACACCTAGACACTCGACACTACCATCCGACATGTTGAGATTCGATCCGATAAAATCGCTCGACACTCACGACGCTCAACAAATCGCGTCTTCTTCATCCGTCGACAGCGATACCAGATTTTCTCACAACGATGCCAATTTCTAGCAAATTTTTACAAAAATGGCACTATCTATAACCTTAGCTCACATACATATCCCATATTTGAGCTATATAATGCGGTTGACAGTTACCAAAATGATAAATAACGAAAACATTACGACTGATGAAATTTTCATGCCATTTAGAGAGAGATTAAGGAAAGTTGTTCTTACGTTATTTGCTCAGCTTCAGCTGTTGAAGTTGTTTCGTACAGTGAAGTGTATGGAGGAGTGACTCGTTTCTTTGTTCTTTGTTTCGTTTACTGACTTTGTTTATTTTGGTCGGAAGAGGGAATTAATAAGCTTTTGGAAAAAAATTGATTATACAAGGGTATTTGAGTCTTTTTGTCAAGAAAGTGTCTATGGCATGAAAATTTTTCAGGATGTGTCCAAATTTTAACAAGGCCCCCTAATTGTGTCTATTCTCAATTTTTCCTATTTTTAAAACCCAAACAAACTAGGTCTTCGTGGATCACAAGTAGTGGCCAATGTAATTTGAACCGGTACCCAAACCATTGCTAACGCTTGAGCAGCACCCATATCAAAACCAAAAACTAGTGCATAAAAGAATTAATCCAATCAAATCAAGTCCGATCCAATTATAAATTGGATTATCAAATTTTTAATCTAATAAAATCTTGAAACAATATCCATCCAATTCGATAAAATCTAATCCAAACAAACTTGAAATATATATAAATATATTTTAATCCAATCCATTTAATATTTCATAGCACTATATAGTTGAATAAATTATATTATTTAAACTTGGACACACAACAAAAATAATATATGATAAGAATATAGTGAGATTGTATGTGTCTTAGTTTATATATATATCTTTAATTAAGGTTGGATTGGATTAGTTTCATTGGATTTTCACAAAGCAATCCAATTATATTGGCTTCTAAAAAGAGTGTTGTTATTTAATCCCTACTAAACTCTTTTTAAGCCCCTTGTAAATTCTGCCTGTATGCAGTTATAAGAATTATAATAGTAAACTGTAATGAAAATCAACACAGGAGAATTTTACGTGGTTCAGTTATAAAACCTACATCCACGGACAACTATAGAGCTGCAATTCACTAAGTTTTTGCTTGTACAATCTTTAGGATTATTTACAGTGCTGACTCACTCTCACACACTGACCTAATCTTTGTAAAACAAAATCTCGCTAAGATCTTAAACTCTAGTGACACTGCTCACTATCTGTCACAGATAACTTAACAATACACTGTTAAGAATATTATAACCATAATGTCTGACACTGAATTACACAAACACTCAACTCGCAAGTTCTCTCAAGTGTCTACTAACTCAACCAAACCTAATCAACAATTCATGAATGATTACAATATCTCATACATGAATAAAACACTCATAAAAATCAAATCAATGAAGCATTCCAATCTGCGCTGAAGCTGTCCTCTTAATTCTTGGAATGCCATGACATAGACTTCACACAACCAACATACTATATGTTATGAAAACATAACCATATATATAGTGGGAAGTCTGAACGAAATCTTCTTAGATTCCTGTAAAAATCCTAATCAAATTCATATTAGAATAAAGACAAATATAATAGGAAGTGATATAAATAACTCCTAAAGGAATTAGGACACAAATAGATATTCTCCTATTTTAACTGGGATACATTAAATAATGTCCTAATCTAAGAAGATATTGATCATAAATCAAATACTTCCTAAAATATACTTCTAGAAACAGTAAAATAAGGAACAATATAATAATTCTTGTTTTATCACAAGTTGTACAAAAATATTATGTGCATGGCACATGCATGTTGACACCAACAATCTCCCCTTTTTTGGCAACTTGTGATGAAAACACCACACTGTATCTGATCAAAGAAAAATTCACTCAGAGTTAAGTTAGACATAACTATAAGCAATCATGATCGATCAAACATAAACATCATGCTTATAGAAATAACAATAATGTGCAGTTACAAAACACATAACAGAACAATATCTGATTATGTAGATCCTACAAAACAACACAAAGTGAAGTTGACAAACTTGTCAAACAACACTACAACCATTGTCATGACCAGAGCAAATTAAAAGCATACATCAAATGAAATAGGCAGATAAAAATACATCACATATAGGTTAGAAACACAAGGCAGAAAATAGTTCAAATGCATACACAAACATAAACATGCCTTACTCCCCCTTACTTCTTACATATTGCCCTGGAGGAGATCATCAAAACATCAGACAGAATTATTAAATAACAAACAAAACAGTTAAAATAACAAACAGAACAGTTCAAACAAAAATAGAACAAAAAATAGTTATATTAGAAACTCTTTCTCCCCCTTGATTTCATGACAAGTTGTCAAAAACTAACACAATCTTAGAGATTTGTGAACAGGTGGGGAAGAGGAATTGCCAGAGCTCTTCTTAATCCTGCTAGCCTTCATTTTGTACCATTTGCCTATAGTAGAGGGTGTAGGCTGCTCAGTGGGTACAGAAGCAGGATGTGTTTCAGTTGTCTCAAAAGAAGTGGCAGGGACTTCAGCTACAATCTTGCGAATCTCCTTATCAAGACGTTCAGCATTGGTTTCTGCTGTCTGTAACTCAATAGCAGGTTGTTGAGAAGGTACCAGTGATTCTACTGCAAGTTTAGATGGTGAAGGTGTAGCTGGTGCAGTTGTGTCTGCTACAGAAGGGGGTTCCTGTGTGTGTTCTTCCTCAGGTTATGCTATAGGTGATGTGGTTATGGCTTTAGGTGGTGGTGACTTTGTTGATGGTGGAGAATCATGATGCTCTACTTCAGGGACTGGAGAAACATGAGGTTCTTTCTCAGCAATTAGTGATGGCAATTTCATCTCGGTTTCTGCTTGTTGTGGTTCATCTGACAAAGACTCATCCCACAATTTTGGTGCTGCTGATTCAACTTTCTTCTTCCTCTTGTCAGATGGTTTCTTCACAAATTTGATCTTCTTCTTTTCTTTCAATCCCTTTGTAGTTGTCTTGAATTTCTTTTTCTTTTGCTTCTTCTCTGCTGTTATGTCTGTCTCAACAGCAGTTTGTTCAGTTTGATATTTTGCAGGTAGTGGCTCAGCTTCTTCAAGTAGTGGGGCATCAGATTCTAGTATGTGCTCGACAAACTTCTCAGGAACCACATTGTCAGTTTCCATAGGCTGTGGTTCTTCGCTAGCACTAGATTGTCCTGCAAGCTTGGCCTCCAAAACAGATTGATTTGCTTTGATGTCTTTAAGATCCTGCACAATATCATTCAAGATAGAATTTATCCTAGCAAGTTGTTCTTCTACATTGCCCATAGGATGTTTCTGGACTCTCTTGGGTTTTGGTTTTGGTTTTGGTGCAGGGAGGTCAGATTTATTATGCAACCTATGTAGAAAATCTTTGGTGATTAAATTGGTCAGAGTTTCAGTATGTTCTTTAGACTTATAGGGATACCATTCTGTGCTAGAATTCCTTGAATTAAAAAAGGAAAAACCAGTAAATGATAGTTAGATTTGTATGGAGCAATCTGTACAATCATTCTATAAGCTAGCAAGCCAAAATTAATAGGTCTATTGGTGCCCAAACAGTACAAAAACTTGACTCTATCTTCCCTGACTTGGTTTTGGTATGATGAGGGAAGCTAGTTAAATCGTGCAATCTTATGCATCATGATAAGTGGGTTTATACTCATAATTTAAGTATCTTTAAGCTTAATATTTTGTCCATTTTTGGGTATTTTTGTTACTTTTACGTGTGTTTTGTGTTTGTGTAGGTTAAATAATGTTAGAGTATGAATGTGGAGAAGTTGCAAGCAAGAATACGACAATTTGAGCAATTGCAATCTTTATCTTCAATTGGATGACCAACTTCTTGGATTTTTCTCTACTGATTTACAACAAGCCATAGCTCATGTGATATACTGTTGGAAAGCCTCAGAAGTCTACTTTCTGGAAGAGTTTACGGTTCGTCAATCAGAGTTTTGTATGAGAAGTTATGTGTATTTTTGCACAAAAGGGCAAAATTGTAATTTGTAGTAGTGCAGGGCACTGTAGCAAATTTAGAATTTTGTAGTTAGCCCCTTAAGTTAAAGCTTTCAATTTTTACAATTTAACCCTTACTTATAAATATGAGAATTTTTCTCATTTTAGGATATCTCCCATTCAGGAGAAGATCTCTTCACCCTCTAGAAAGAGAAACTCTCTCCCCTCTTATGGCGATTGGCGTGGCGATTTTCGGTGCCGGAAATCCATAGTCATCAGATTTGTCTCCAACAGTCTAGTTTTCTTTTTCCCTCCTTTTTAATTATGTTTGTTGTGTGTATTTTTTTTTTAGTATGAATTAAGTTCTATCTTGTAGGGTTAAGATGTAGCCAAATTATGATACTCTAGTTAATTAAATTCAATATATTAGTTATTTATTCCATGATTGCTGAGCAATTTAATTATATGCTTAATACTTGTGAAAGCCTGATCAACTTTTGCATGATTTGAGATATGAATTGAGACTGAGAAGTAATATTCATATTAGTCCTATTTTGCCATAAATTAATATGAGATAGAGATATGAATATGATTTGTGCCATCTTATTGATTTCTTGTGCTTAATGGGTATTAATAGTGAGTTAGATGAGACAGAGATGTGATTTTAATATATTAATATGCATTGTTATTGCTTAAGAAAGAATAATAATTACATCAGTGAAATCGATTGTCAACAATTAGGAATAAGGCTGGCATCATAGTAATTAATAACTAAAGTGGATTAATTTCGGTGAAATTGGTACCCTAAAGCGTTATGTCATTGTATTCTCTTTTTAGTTTCCTGACTGCATTTTTTTTAGTGTTAATTTTTTATTTAATCTCCATACAAATTAAATCTCAATTTTGATTCTTTTTATTTTAAATAAGAGTTAATAAAATTTTGGTAATTAGAAACGACAGTCCTCGTGGGAATGATATCTGTACTTTCTCTTTATTACTTGTAACGATGCCGTATAATTGCAGATTTTTTACAACATGTTTTTTGCGCCGTTACCGGGGATTGTCTTGTTTATTAATATCGAAATAATTTAACTCCATTTTGGTGTGTATCTAAATATTGTTTGTATTTGACTTTTGATTGTGTTGTTTTTCTTTTCTTGTTGTTTAATACTGTTAAATATTTTTGGTGTGTTGAATTTTCAACTTTTATTCTAGTCTAATTTTTGTGTGTTATTTTTTTTATCTAAAAAGAAAAAATTCCCTTCTTCCTCCCATCACTACTACTATTCATAACCGGAATTACTATTCATCATATCACTATTCATTACTGGAATCACTATTTATCACAGGCCGCCGGCGAGTGAGACTTCACCACTCCTGCCAAAGTGTAGATCGGGACTCCATCTACCATTCTTCCTTCTTCACCAACCTTAGAAAACCACGGGAACACCTCCAAAAGCTCAATCTAAGATTCGGACCGTCATTTAAACCACCATCAACCACCCATCTCTTCCTTGTTTTTCTTCTTTTCCAGATTCCGCAGTCAACACTCCTCCTCTCCTCCTTAACCAATCCAAACAGAGAGATCCAAGCTTTCATACTCCATCAATTGAAAGAAATTTGGCGAAAATTTTCCAACAGGGGTGTATGTGCAAATTTTAAAAGTTGTATAATTCTGCAGGGGGTTATCTGTCATGTTTTAAAGTTTTTGGGGTGCTGCGTAACTAGTTTTGTGACTGTTTTTGATTGATTTTCTAGTTTCCAATTTACTCTTTGCAAATTGAGTTGTTTGAGAGTGAATTGAATTCTTGAAATTGATTGTGTGATTTTTGCATTGTTATGGATTATGATTTCAAGTTTTAAGTTGTTTGTTGTGAATTTGATTTTGTAGTATTATTTGTTTAGCATTCATTTTAGTTTGCATTCATTTTGTTTTAATAAAAATTTCAGTCTTGTTTTTAATTGTTTGCGTATTGATTTTCTTGTTTCTAAGCTGTGACAATGGGCATGGAAATTGATACTGAAGTTATAGATGAAATAGAGGATTTAGTTGTAGTTTTATCCAAAGATATGCTAAAAGCTGAAGTCAGAGCCTTATCAAGGAACTTGAGAAATTTGAATGTCAATGTTGTATGTAAATGGTGTGATGGAGATCATTGTAGTATTGATTGTACAGTTGGGAACCACTTTGTAGTCCCAAATACTTGTCAGACGAAGCGTGTGCCAAACTTTCAAAGGCAACAATACTACCGTCCCTCAAACACATACCCAAACACCTATCATTCATCTTGGACAAATTTTCCCAAACACTCATGGGATAATGATCTTTATTGTTTTGATTCTCAAATTTTGCAGCCTGAAGAAGAGAAAAGTAGTTTGGAGGAAGCTCTTGCTCAACTTGATGCCAATGTCTCTAAAATTTCAGCAAGCATTTCTCAATTTTCAGCAAACACTTCTCAATTCATGGCTAAAACAGAAAAGACTTTTCAAAGCCAAGCAGCCTCAATTCAAAATCTTGAGATGCAAGTAAGACAATTGGCAAGCATGATTTCAACATAACCTCAAGAAGCATTCTTAAGCAGCATTGAAACAAATAATGAGGAAGTGATGATGATTGCATTGGCAAGAGAAGAACAAATTGACAAGTTCCATGACAATTGCAACGAAGCTGAGGATAGCCAACATACATGCCAATTTAAGGAGAACATTGAGCAGCCACATCTAGCAACATCACCACTGTCATATGCGCCACCAATCCCTTTTCCTCAACGTCTCAAAAGGAACAACTCAGATAAGCAATTTCCTAAATTTCTTGATATTTCTAAGAAATTACATATATTAACATTCCTTTTTTTAGATTCGTTAGAGCAAACACCCAGATTCATGAGATTCATGGAATAAACTTTATCCAACAAAAAGGAATTGGGAGAACATGAAGTGATGAAGCTAAGAGAGGAATGCACCACCATTTTGAGAAAGACAGTGCCTCAAAAATTAAAGAATTCAGGGAGTTTTTCCTCGTTCCATTAATAGAGCATTTTATAATTATGATGCAAACATTATTTTGATGGCATGTTCCATTTTTAAGAAACTTTGCCTTGATGAAACCAAAATCTCTCCTAGATTAGGTTGCAATAGCACTTTAGATTATAGAAATCTTCATGTCATCATGTTAAATTTGCAACCATTACTTCAAGAAATTTTTGAATTGAAGCTTAAATCATCAATTCTTGAAGCAAAATCATGTGAGGAGACCAATGAACCTGTCCAAATTTTCAAATCTTTGAAGAAGATTTTGACTTCGACTCCCATCCCAACTGAACCAGATTGAATTAGCTTCAATTTCTTTTCTTTTCTTGTTGTTTATTTTCTTGTAATTAGTTTTTTTTATGTTTGATTTATATTTGCTATTTTTTTCCTAATTTTCTTTACTTGTTTATTTTATATTGTTTTGTAGGAACGTCGAGCTAATGACATTAAATCAAGTGTTACTTGGGACATCAAGCTATGGAACAGAACTACATTTCACAGTCGGCACATTAAGTCCTAGTCATTGCTTCAACTGTCGAGAATCTAATCAACAAATTGCAAGCATTCGTTTTTGAACTCGATCCAACAGTGGCTCAAATAAATTGGTTTGAAAGAAGTGATCAAAGGCATGAATTGGATTTGACACTTCGACTGTAATCAATAACCTTGGTTTGAATCTCTTTATTTTTGTTTTTATTGTGTTCATTAAAGTTCTTTTCTTATTGTTTCTCTTTTGCCAACAATCCAGTAGACTAACTTGTTAGAATGGCTGGGTGAAGAATTTAAACATCTCTGAAGCGCTTTTAGGTTCTGTTATGTCCGAAGTAGCGGAGTTAGGAAATAGAATTTAATTTTTTAACCCTATTCTAACTAACTTGCATTAGGACTAACTTGTTTTGTTTGGGTTCTTTTTCTTTTTTTTTTAGTGTTGTTTTCTTTTGAGTTTTGCGGGCCGATGATAAGTAAATGATTGAATTGAGAATAACTCTTGGAAAATGATAAATTATGCATAGATATGTGTGCATAAAGTGGTGGTTGGTTTTTGCTTTACTTTTAATTCCTTGAACAACATTAAGCACATTGCCATGATCATTGAGTTGTCTTCTTAGAGAAGGTTTACGCAATTTAAGTGTTTCACAAGATTTTATTGAATTCTAGAATCTGCTTGATTGTCACTTGAGGTGAAATCCTAGACTATATAGTATTAAGGAAATGATTTAGGCCATCTTTGAATCGTTTGAGCCTTTCTAGCCAACCTATGTATGAATTCGATCCCTAGTTTCCCCTTTTGTGCCTATATAAATATTTTCTTCGATTTAACTCATTAAAATTTCTCCTAACCCAAAAATTAATTTTTCCAAATAGTTTATCCCTTACCCAAGAGCATGTAGATCTTTCAAGACTACATTTTGACCTATGCTATGGTTTTGGAAAGTTGAGGGAGATTAGGAGGTGTAATGAGCATTGATAGTGAGTTCTGTAAAAAAAAAAAAAAAAAACAAGTATCTTCTTTGCTTCACTGCCACATTGAGGACAATGTGTTGTTTAAGTATAGGGGAGAGGTAGTTGGTTGATATAAAAAAAAAATTCCAAAAAAAAGGGAGAATAAAAAAAAGAGTTCAACTCTACGCCCTTGAGAATATTTGAAACAACTAAGTTTGGAGTGTAGTTTCTTTTGTTGTATGTAAATAAATAGATTGAGTATTGTAAATAAGTTTGGGGGAGTTACTAGGTGTACTTTACAGAATGTGTTTTGGGGTTGAGCTTTGCACAATCTTGATTGATTTTTGTGTTTTTGGGTGATTTGAGCCAAATTTTTATCCTTTATCATACCTTCACCCTAGCCAAACGTTACAAGCTTAATAAAGTCCTATTTGATCTTTAGTGTTGTACTTGTCTACATTAGTGGAGAGTGCCTTGAAAAGCAGACCTATGGAGTTCAACTTTATGCATTAATTTTCTTATCAAATTGATTCATTTTTATGCATAAACTCATCCGGGTTGCAAGTGATTAAGTAAGAGTGGCCACACACACACACTCGAGGAATTTAGGTGAAGAGAAAACTAGCATACCTGATGAAATTTTTGATCAAATGCAAAAAATTTTAAAGTCTTCCTTGAGTTGTAAATTTTGTGCAATCTTTGAGGCCTGTTTGTAATTCATGTTAACTGAATACTAAGCAAAATATTTCTTGTTTCTTGTTTGTAATTCATGTTAACTGAATACTAAGCAAAATATTTCTTGTTTCTTGTTTGTAATTCATGTTAACTGAATACTAATTGAGTGTTTAAGTTTCTGGTTTGTGTTTGTATCCTTTGTTTCTCTTTCTTGTTTCTTTATTTTGCTCGAGGACTACCAAAATGTTAAGTTTGGGGGTATTTGATGAGTGGGTTTATACTCATAATTTAAGTATCTTTAAGCTTAATATTTTGTCCGTTTTTAGGTATTTTTGTTACTTTTATGTGTGTTTTGTGTTTATGTAGGTTAAATAATGTTAGAGTACGAATATGGAGAAGTTGCAAGCAAGAATACGACAATTTGAGCAATTACAATCTTTATCTTCAATTAGATGACCAACTTCTCGGATTTTTCTCTACTGATTTACAATGAGCCATAGCTCATGTGATATACCATTGGAAAGCCCCAAAAGTCTACTTTCTGGGAGAGTTTACGGTTCGTCAATCAGAGTTTTGTATGAGAAGTTATGTGTATTTTTGTACAAAAGGGAAAAATTGTAATTTGTAGTAGTGTGGGGTGTTGTAGCAAGTTTAGAATTTTGCAGTTGGCCCCTTAAGTTGAAGCTTTCAATTTTTGTAATTTATCCCTTGCTTATAAATATGAGAATTTTTCCCATTTTAGGATATCTCCCATTTGGGAGAAGATCTCTTCACCCTCTAGAAAGAGAAACTCTCTCCCCTCTTATGGCGGTTGGCGCGGCGGTTTTCGGTGCCGAAAATCTATAGTCATCAGATTTGTCTCCAACAGTCTAGTTTTCTTTTTCCCTCCTTTTTAATTATGTTTGTTGTGTGTATTTTTTTTTTTTTTTAGTATGAATTAAGTTCTATCTTGTAGGGTTAAGATGTAGCCAAATTATGATACTCTAGTTAATTAAATTCAATATATTAGTTATTTATTCCATGATTGCTGAGCAATTTAATTATATGCTTAATACTTGTGAAAGCCTGATCAACTTTTGCATGATTTGAGATATGAATTGAGACTGAGAAGTGATATTCATATTAGTCCTTAATTATTTTGCCATAAATCAACATGAGATAGAGATATGAATGTGATTTGTGCAATCTTATTGATTTCTTGAGCTTAATGGGTATTAATAGTGAGTTAGATGAGACAGAGAAGTGATTCTAATCTATTAATATACATTGTTATTGCTTGAGAAAGAATAATAATTACATCAGTGAAATCGATTGGCATTACTCTATTAATATACATTGTTATTACTCTATTAATAACTAGAGTGGATTAATTTCGGTGAAATCCCCTAGAGCGTTGTGTCATTGTATTCTCTTTTTAGTTTCCTGGCTGCATTTTTGTTAGTGTTAATTTTCTATTTAATCTCCCTACAAATTAAATCTCAATTTTGATTCTTTTTATTTTAAATAAGAGTTAATAAAATTTTGGTAATTAGTAACGACAGTCCTCGTGGGAACGATATCTGTACTTTCACTTTATTACTTGCAACGATTCCGTATACTTGCAGATTTTTCGCAACACATCACCCTATACTTCTTTTTGAGATATTGCTGGTCAATTCCATCCCTCGGTTTCCATTCTATGTCCCCTCTACTAGTCAATTCTTTAATCACTACAGCCATATCAAAATTCTCATCTAACGAATGCAAGCTTCCTATTGGTATATCAAAGAATGTATTTATGCATTCGGTGAGAATTTCACAAACTTTTCTCTACAATACACACAATGATAATGAAAACTTTTTGGATCATCAATTGAAGTAGAGAGATTGGCATAGAATTCTTGAATTAACGACTTCACAGGGGGTAGAAAATTGTTTACCATACGAGTCCAGCATATAGACTCAAGAAGCTCACTCAGACCATAGTTATTGAGCTCGGTCAACTTCACTAGCCTTTCCATCTTCAATTTCCTTTTTGAAGTGTACTTTAAGAATTTCTGCTTGACGGCTACCGTGAGGAACTTGTTGTACTTTGGCTTTACCTTATCCTTCATCTTCTTGACTAGAATCAATTCATCTTCGCTCATAGCAGGATCAATCAGAATCTTTGCTTGAGGCTATTGTGAATGAGATGACTGTTCACTGTTATTACTGTTCACTGTTATTACTGTTGTAACCAAAGTCATTTTGTGAAGATGAGTAACTGTGTGTTTTTGAAGATTCTGAGGTGGTCGCTATTGTTAGGGTGTCAAGTTCTGTAAGGGTTTCTCAGAGTAGAGAGAGAACAGCAAGATGAGAGAGAAAGTGTCGAAACTGTTGTTGGACTATGGTATGAACAGGAAAAGTCTTAACTATTTTCGTAATATACTTGGCTAAAAAAAATTGATTCCAACAAAATTTAATTTTAATTCCCTTTCCAAAACCGCTTAATAACTGTCATCAATGAATAGAAATTCAAATTTTGATTTCCATTAGAATAAGGAATTCTAATAGAATTAGGATTCCCGCCACTGAAACTTCTCTCCCTCAATTCAATACAACTGACATGGCATTTTGACACATAGACACACAAGAAAAGTCAAATTTCAGATTGGGAACAAGAGCATCGTATGATATGAAAAACATAACAGAAAACAGTTAAATTTAACATAACAACAATATCTGAACATCATATGAATCATTCTAAGAAAGTATATTTCAGAGCTGTTTATTATTTTCACGTGAAAGCTATTTTTCATTCATCATTTCAATTGATTGAGATGTCAAAAATATTATTTTGACATATTATGAATTAATCACATTGGATTATGAATACAGTAGCTTTCACACAATATAGAGGTAGCCCTTTTCATTTAAGTGGGTGACCTCAACATATTTCTTAGATACCCTGAGGTTACTCTCAATGACGACTTTCACACATCATATATTGGTAGCCCTCTCTGTATTTTCTATTTTAAACCAGTATTTTATCATTCATACAATTTTTATATTACAGCTCACACATGCTAAATTAGAAGAAAACTTATGATATTACAAATGCAATTAACATAACAGTAAGCAGTGTTTATTCAGATAACTGACAGACGCCTAAGGCCTTTCTTAGATTCTTAAATCTTGTTGTATCTAATGCCTTAGTGAACAAGTCAGCCAATTGTTTATCAGTGGAGATGTGTTCAATGTGTATCACCTTAGACTCTATAAGTTCCCTTATAAAATGGTATCTTATGTCAATGTGTTTTATTCTAGAATACTGAACAGGATTTTTAGAAATATTTGTAGCACTAGTATTATCACAAAACACAGTTATAGGTTTCTGTTCAATACCATAATCACTCAACATTTGCTTCATCCATAGTAGTTGTGTGCAACAACTTTCTGCTGCTATGTATTCAGCTTCAGGACAAAGAAATAGAATTTTGCTTTTTGTTGTGCCAAGAAACCAAGTTAGTACCAAGATAAAAACATCCTCTTAATGTGCTTTTTTTGTTATCTGCATTTCCTGCCCAGTCAACATCACTAAACCCTGCAAGATAATCATTTATATCTTTAAAAAACCATATTTTATACTCATGAGTTCTATGTACATACCTGATGATTCTCTTTAAAAAACCATATTTTGAAATCTTGCACAAAGTCGTACACTAAAGCACAAGTCTGGTCTACTTATTGTGAGGGATAACAGGCTGCCAATAATGCTTCTGTACAAACTTGCATCAACATCTTTTCCTGCATTGTCTTTTGAAAGTTTAGGGTTACTACTGATAAGAGTTTTCATTGGTTTTGCATTCTCAAGCCCAAATTTTTTTACAAGATTTTTAGTATATTTGGATTGAGATATGAATATCCCATCATTCATTTGCTTAACCTACAATCCAAGAAAGAAATTTAATTCTCCTACCATGCTCATCTCAAACTCTTCCTACATCAACTTAACAAACTCATTAGTTTTGCTTTTGTTAGTTGATCCAAAAACAATGTCATCAACATATATTTGAGCAACAATAAAATAGTTAGATGCATGTTTGATGATGAACACTTAAATATGTATGTTTAATAAGAGCTTAGTTCATCATATTGTATTAATAGTGTCATTAAATTCCTCAACTTAGCATATTTGTAGTCTTTGCATCTTTGGAATTAATTTTCTCTTAATTTTGGTTTTGTTACAGGTTCGGTAAAATGGGCATAACTCTCTATTTATAGATCAGAATGGTGCAATTCTTAATGTTTTGGAAAGCTGATTCAATTTTCTACAAGATTGCATTTCACAAGCATTATCAAATTCGGGCTCTTAGTGGATCAAAATTGGGCTTGAAGTGAACCCATCTACAGTCTCGGCCCAGTCTGACCAGGCCTCAGTATTTGGACCGTATCTCTCAAAATACGTATCCAAATTGTGAAAATCAATATGTTCTAGAAAGCTGAGAGAAATATCTACAACTTTCATGAAGACATGTGATTAAAATTCACAACATTTCGATGTCAAAATTGATGGTCAAAGTCGGTGCCTAATGATCCCAATTGTCAAAGATATTTACAACTAATATTTGACAATTATGCCCTTGTAATTTGACAAGATTGCCCCTGGATGTATCTATAAATAGAGGTGCCTTGTGACCCATTAGGGCATCTTGGCCTTGCCTGGAATATCTTGGCCTTGGCTAGGATCTTGTATTGTGTTTTTATGTTATTAATGAATTTCCTTTTTCTTGCAAGTTGTGTTCTTTCTTTTATAATGTCTTTCTAATTTCTCTTTTGCTAAGGTGAAAGGGTGAAACCCTTGATATGAGAATAAGGATTCTCTAACCCTTAATATGTGCTTAATAATCATAATCTTATGTTGTTTATATGATTTATATTTAATTTCTTAATCAATCTTGACACCACTCGTAAAGTGGAGGTCTTGATCCATTGTCGACAATCCTTGGCACATCAAATGCTTGGATCCTTTCTAGATGATGTATGGTTCTTCCTTACCGACACGAATCTAGTTAGGAACCTTGATTTGTTGTAGACATATAGAGATTGGCACATTGGATGCTTGAACCCATTTACAAGAAGTGGTATAAATATTGGTAATGAAACAAATATAATTCATATAACTAAAAATGGGTTAATTATCCTTATTTGAAATATCAAGGGCGGATCCCCTAACCTTAGCCTTCATTGTTATTGTGTTAATTCCTCTTGTATTTTAATTATTCTATTGTTTATGAACTTTTTATTTTATTTACTATGGTAGGTTCTACCACCTTATGAAATTGTTCTTTAATTTACTATGGTTGGTTATACCACCTATTTCCATGGATGGTTTTACCTCCTCTTGCTTTTTGTTTTATATTTGAATGGTCGATAATACCGCCTACCATCTTACATATTTATTGATATTATCTTGTCATCTCCTTCGAATCATCCATATCATATTTGCTTAGCTTATAATTTGTAACGCTAAAATCCCCTTCCTCGTGGATCGACCCCGGTCTCACCGGGTTTTATTACTTCGACACTCCTATACTTGGGAGACAATCCTATTTTCGGATGTGTCAAGTTTTTGGCGCCGTTGCCGGGGAAGGTAAAAATTGGCGTACAAAATTGTAAGTATTCTCCTTTCTCTTTTCTATTTTTATTTTTCTTGTATGTGTTTCTCTTTTCTCTCCCCATTTCTATTTTTATTTTTCTTGCATGTGCTCATCTTTTCTTTCTCCTTGCATTAGTTCGTAGAATTGTTTGTAGCCACTCATCTTCTTTGGAAAACATGCTCATACCCAACCAAGGACATTAATGGAATACATAAGAACTCATGCACAATCATGCATAGTCTTCCCTCATGATGCAAAATATTTCAACCATGAATCGGATTTCATTCAATTCTTACCCCACTTTCATGGCCTAGATCTTGAAAACCCATTTTTGCATTTGAGAGAATTTAAAGATTTTTGCAATATTTATTGTGACCTAAATTGTAGCATAAACATCTTTAGATTAAAGCTTTTTCCTTTTTCTCTAAAAGATAAAGCTAAGATATGGCTACAAAATCTTAGGTCAACATCCATTAGCTCATGGGATGAAATGCAACAACAATTTCTTAAAGAATTCTTTCCTCCCTATAGAACAAATTCTCTCAAAAATCAAATCATCAATTTCACTCAAAAACAAGGAGAGACCTTTTATCAATGTTGGGATAGGTATAAAGCATTGCTTAATACTTGTCCTCATCATGGTTTGGAAACATGGGAACTAGTTTTAATTTTCTATGAAGGTCTAACACATCAAGCTAGGCACATGGTAGATTTAATGTGTAATGGACAATTTGAAAACAAAGACCCTGATGAAGCTATGGATTACCTAGACTTACTAGCAAAAAATACCCAAAATTGGAACAATGTTGGCACCTATGAGGTACCAAGAACATCTAGTAGAGACATTTATAACCTTAGGGAGAATCATGATCTTCATGCTAAATTTACATCCCTAGCTAAAAAAGTCAAGGATTTAGAAATGTGGTCTATGCAAGAAATTGTCTGTCACACTTGTAATTCTAGTGATCATCCAACGGATGATTGCCCAAAGGTGCCTACCTTTAGAAAAAGTCTCCATGAGCAAACCAATGTTTTAAACACTTTTCAAAGGTCAAATCCTAATCCTTACAAACAAAATTTTGGATGGAAAAATCACTTGACTTTTGATTGGAGGAATGATAATCATGCACTATCTTACCAACCTCCCTTTCAATCATATCAAAATTTTCAAAAATCTCATGATCATGCATCTTATGAGGATCTTGAAGAAACATTGAATTCATTCATTGCAAAGCAAGAGGCTTTTAATAGTCATGTTGCTCAAACTATGGCAAACTTGAATGATGCTCTTGAAATACTTGCATCTGCACTTAATACTCATGAGACAGGTGAGTTTCCATCTCAATTAGAGCTAAACTTCATCAATCCACATGTGAGTAATCCAAATGGCCAACATCTAAATGGGGATTCGGTAAGTACTCTTCATGATGGTAAGGTTGATAAAGAACATATTCTTAGCTCTTATGAGAATGATGATGAATCAATCTCAAAGGGTAAAGAAGAGGTTAATAAACCTACACCTAACAAGGAAGAGATCGAATCCTCACTTATGCCCTCATGCCATCATGTAAAGGAACTCAACCAAAATTTTGACAATAATGAATTTTTCAAGCATGATGAATGTGAGGAAGCTAATAAGATTAAAACTAACATGGAAGACTATATCCAAAATGAGAATTTTTCAAGTCCTTCAGAAATTGGGTTAACTAGTTCATTTGAAGCAAACATGTAACTAGTGCCCATTGCTTCTAAAGAATTCTCATTACTTGATTTTATACAGGTGAAGGAGATTAAGAGTTGGGAGCCATGTTTTGAACAAAGGCAGGAAGAAATATTCACACTCAAGAATGCATGCCTCAAGGACAAACAAATACAACTAGTGGTAATCTCTTCCATTCTCACAAATAAAGGAAAAAGAAAGGTACCATCTCAATGGTATATTTTTGACCGTGGTAAATTACTTTCGAAGAGATTCCTCTTTTGGCTTTTTTTTACGATTGTTCAAATTTCATCCATCTGTGATATATTTTCATTTTTATTCTTGATTTTTGCTATCATTTCTAGTTTGTTCTTATTTTATTTTATGTGCTTTTATTTTATTTGCGTGTTTGCATTTTGTTTCCCGGTCAAGTGGCGGATACGGTACTCCGTGACTTTTAAAGTCAGTTTTTCAGTTCCCTAAAAACTGTTGCTCACCTTGCATTCATTTTTCTTTCTCTCTCATTTTCTTCACATGGATACCATTCTCTCAAAATTGCACAAACATTTTCCCTCTCTTCCTCAAAATGATTTGCTTAAAATTTATAAAGCTCGTGCAGAAAGACTAAGGTTGTTGATGCGTAAGGGTATTCCTGCTGATTTAAGATGGTTAATTGAAGCCAAGGTCCGATTTTCTTGTGAATTTTCAGATAATCTCGTTTCTCACATGCCAGGTATGGGAAAAAGCTCTTACGCCAAAAAGTGAAGAGCGAAAAGGTTACAAGTTTGTCCCAAATGTGCAAGATGGACTTGTAACCAGCGTTGCCGCTCCTTGGGATATTTGTCTAATAATCGAGAGGATAAGCTACAGTTCATCAAGGATGGACTGAGTAAGGAGTCATTGGATGATATCCGAGTGACTCTTGAGACGCATTCTTGTGGACTTGTGCAGCGTGAAATTTTTAATTTGTAGACACAATTCCGAGATGAGCAGGAACGCTATAGTCTTGGGAATCTGACTCAAAACGACCCTGTTTGCCAGTTTATAAGAAAACTGGATGGGAAGCATATCCCCAACTCATAGAAGGTGTTTAAAACGTTTCTGGACGTAAAACCAGAGGAAGATGTGAGCCACAGTCACAACTACCTGTACATATGCATGCGTGCCATCATTTTTGAATTTTAATGCCTCATAGCTGTCATTTTTGAATTTGTATCTTTTGTTTGACTTATGGTGTCTTATTTCATCGTCTTTTTTTAATTTCTATGCATAATTGTCAAAATTTTAAACAAGCAACCGAGCTACCTATTTAGATGTCATCATTAGCATATCTTTTTGCACTCCATAAATACCACATCTCTTGTTCTCTTCTTCACACATAGTTAGAGAGTTGCATAGACATGGAGGGAACTTCAAAACGTCGAATCCAAAGGATATGTGTATTCTGTGGATCTCGACCGGGTAAAAGTGAAAAGTTTGTCGAGGTAGCAAATTATCTTGGTAGACTACTGGCTAAAAGAAAGATTCATGTGGTTTATGGGGGAGGTAGCCTCGGGTTAATGGGTTGTGTGTCAACAGCTGCACATGTAGGAGGTAGTCAAGTTTTAGGAGTTATTCCTAGAGCTTTGACTGTAGAAAGCATCGTTGGAAAAACGGTTGGGACGGAGTTACAAGTCTCCTCTATGCATGAACGCATGGCAAATATGCTCATCAATTCAGATGCCTTTATTGCTTTACCAGGTGGCTTTGGTACTTTTGAAGAAATTTTTCAAATTGCCTCTTGGGCCCAACTGAATCTCCATCGAAAACCCATAGGTCTGTTGAATGTTAAAAATTTCTTTGATCCTTTGTTAAGTTTTGTTGATGCAGCTGTAGAACAAAATTTCATCCCTCATTCAACGAGAAAGATCCTTATCTCTGCCACTACTGCTAGTTAGTTACTTGATAAATTACAAGCATTCGAGTATGAACTTGACCCAGCCATAACTCAAATTAATTGGTCAGAAGGGCAAAACAAAAAGTGCAAATTGGATCTGAATCTCCGTTTGTAATTTTTCTTGTCTTTTATTTCATTTGTAGCATTTTATTTTATGAGTTTTTTCAGGTCATCTCTCTTGAATAATGGAAGCTCCAGGTAATGTCTCCTATACCTTATCTCTCTACATTTAAACATTGAGGACAATGTTTCATTTGGTTGGGAGGGAAGGATAGTAGACATAAGTGTGTCTTTAATTTTCTTTCTCTTGAAAAAAAAAAAAAGCAAGCGAGTCAGTAATTAGATTCAGAGTGTGGTGTAAGGAGTTCAAATCCTCTTGAGACGCATTCTGGGTAAGGAATGATAGAGTAAAGAGGGCTAGTTTGAACTCTAGAAACCCATTCTAACCATTTATCATTTTGTTTTGATTTTGCACTTTTGAAAACTCATATTATTTAGTCTTGATTTTTGAATTTTATAACAAGGAAGTCTTATTCATTTCACTTTGAATTATTCAAATCTATGAACTCTCGTAACTTTATCATTTAATAAATTGTGTGCTTATGTACTCATTAAGTAAGTATTCATGAACCTTTCTTCACACACACGCATACCTTGATGCATGATTGTGGGTGGCAAAATGAAATGTTGTAATATTTGAGTTCTTTTGTTTTGTTTAGGATAACAACACAAAGGAAGGGGAAAGTATTAAAAAAAAAAAGAGAAAAAGTGAAAAAAAAAAGAGAAAGCAATTGTGGATAAGTTTGGTCTCGTAGCCTCCTTAATTCGAGCAATTAAGCCCGAGGGGTGCCTCAACACCTAATACCCTAAGATCAACTGGTTTGGGAGCTATTGGCCCAAAGCTCGCTACATGGATTAAGGAGAAAGCTTAATGGGATTGAACATTGCACTATCCACAAGTTTCTAAGCAAAAATAAAGCATCGAAAACCCGAGTCGTTAAGCTCGAAGGGGTGTCTTAACACCTAATGCCCTAAGGCCAACTGGTCTGGGAGTCATTAGCCTAAGGCTCGCTACATGGGTTAAAGATGCATTCCTTCAAAAAAAAAAAAAAGAAAAAAAAGAAAAAAAATATATATATATATATAATGAATAAATGCCCCTTACCTAAGGTTGTTAGCCTTAACAAATATTAGAACCGATATGGCTTCTTTCTAATAAGCCCCATAGTCATGTGTTGACTGAGCACAAAAAGAAGGTTTATAGATATCTTGACCGAAGGGTACATGAGTCATAAAAAAATAATAATAATAATTGGTTGAGAGTTTGTTTATTTGGATAAAATCAAAGAAAGTGTAATAATGACTACCTTGGATGTAAAATTCTATAAATCACTTCTAAATAATAACGCTTTAATTGCTAGGGACTAGCAATAAGCTGGTTGGGAGGTGTGATGAACACTTAAATATGTATCTTTAATAGGAGCTTAGTTCATCATATTGTATTAATAGTGTCATTAAATTTCTCAACTTAGCATATTTGTAGTCTTTGCATCTTTGGAATTAATTTTCTCTTAATTTTGGTTTTGTTACAGGTTCGGTAAAATAAGCATAACTCTCTATTTATAGATCAGAATGGTGCAATTCTTAATGTTTTGGAAAGCTGATTCAATTTTCTACAAGATTTCATTTCACAAGCATTATCAAATTCGGGCTCTTAGTGGATCAAAATTGGGCTTGAAGTGAACCCATCTACAGTCTCAGCCCAGTCTGACCAGGCCTCAGTATTTGGACCGTATCTCTCAAAATACGTATCCAAATTGTGCAAATCAATATGTTCTAGAAAGCTGAGAGAAATATCTACAACTTTCATGAAGACATGTGATTAAAATTCACAACATTTCGATGTCAAAATTGATGGTCAAAGTCGGTGCCTAATGATCCCAATTGTCAAAGATATTTACAACTAATATTTGACAATTATGCCCTTGTAATTTGACAAGTTTGCCCCTGGATGTATCTATAAATAGAGGTGCCTTGTGACCCATTAGGGCATCTTGGCCTTGGCTGGAACATTTTGGCTTTGGCTAGGATCTTATATTGTGTTTTGTGTGTTTATGTTATTAATGAATTTCCTTTTTCTTGCATTTTATTTTCTTTCTATTATAATGTTCTTCTAATTTCTCTTTTGCTAAGGTGAAAGGGTGAAACCCTTGATATGAGAATAAGGATTCTCTAACCCTTAATATGTGCTTAATAATCTTAATCTTATAATGTTTATTCAATATGATTTATATTTAATTTCTTAATCAATCTTGACACCACTCGTAAAGTGGAGGTCTTGATCCATTGTAGACAATCCTTGGCACATCAAATGCTTGGATCCTTCCTAGACGTCGTATGGTTCTTCCTTACCGACACAAGTCTAGATGGGAACCTTGATTTGTTGTAGACATATAGAGATTGGCACATTGGATGCTTGAACCCATTTACAAGAAGTGGTATAAATATTGGTAATGAAACAAATATAATTCATATAACTAAAATGGGTTAATTATCCTTATTTGAAATATCAAGGGCGGATCCCCTAACCTTAGCCTTCATTGTTATTGTGTTAATTCCTCTTGTATTTTAATTATTCTATTGTTTATGAACTTTTTATTTTATTTACTATGGTAGGTTCTACCACCTTATGAAATTGTTCTTTAATTTACTATGGTTGGTTATACCACCTATTTCCATGGATGGTTTTACCTCCTCTTGCTTTTTGTTTTATATTTGAATGGTCGGTAATACCGCCTACCATCTTACATATTTATTGATATTATCTTGTCATCTCTTCGAATCATCCATATCATATTTGTCTAGCTTATAATTTGTAATGCTAAAATCCCCTTCCTCGTGGATCGACCCCGGTCTCACCGGGTTTATTACTTCGACACTCCTATACTTGGGAGAAAATCCTATTTTCGGATGTGTCATTTGATATACAAAGTTTTATCATTGCTGCCTCTTCTATAACCTCTGTTGATCAAAAAATTTGTCAACCTTTCATACCAAGCTCTAGGAGCTTGTTTCAATCCATACAAAGCTTTATGCAATCTGTACACAAAATCTGGATGTTTAGGATCTTCAAAACCCTTAGGTTGTTCAACGAAGACTTCTTCATTGAGATAGCCATTTAAAAAAGTGTTTTAACATCCATTTGGTACAATTTAAAGCAAACAAGCAATTGCAAGTAGTAATCTGGTTGACTCAAGTCTAGCTACTGGTGCAAAGGTTTCATCAAAGTCTATGCCTTCTACTTGAGTGTAACCTTGTGCTACTAGCCTAGCCTTGTTTCTTACTACTTGACCACTTTCATCAGTTTTATTTTTGAATATCTATTTAGTTTCAATGGAATTTACATTTTCTGGCCTAGGAACTAATTCTCATACTTCATTTCTTTTAAACTGATTAAGTTCATCTTGCATTGCCTGAATCCAAACATCTTCTTTTAAGGCTTCTTTCACATTTTTGGGTTCAACGAAAGAAACATAACATGCAAACCTTACTTGATTCCTTACCTTGCTCCTGGTTTTCATCATGCCATCTGGTGTTCCAATGATAGAGCTGGTTGGATATGCTTTCTGAATCCAAGTGGGTGGATCTTTCCTTTCATCTTCATTTTGGATTGAGTCTTTGTTCTGATCTGAGTTGTCAGTTTTTGTTGTTGTGTCTGATATAACAGCAGTTGTTTCCTCTTTCATAACTGAATCATCTTTATTACTGTTGCTGTCTGAATCTGATTTTTCTGTATCTTCTTTAAAGCTAGTTATGTTTTCCTCTTGTGAGTATTCTGCATAATCATCCAGATCATCAAAGACTACGTTTGCAGATTCCATGACTGCCTCAGTTCGAAGATTGTAAACTCGAAATGCTTAGCTGTTTTGTGCATATCCCACAAAAACTCTTTCATCACTCCTTGGATCTAATTTACCTAACTGCTCTCTGTCATTTAAGATGTAACACCTGTATCCAAAGACATGAAAATTTTTCAAATTAGGTTTTCTCCCTTTCAAAATTTCATAAGGTGTCTGGTTAGTGCCAGGTATTAGAAAAACTCTATTTGAAATATAAAAAGCAGTGTTTATTGCTTCAGCCCATAGCCTTTTGGTTAACTTCTTGCTATTGAGCATCACTCTAGCCATCTCTTGAAGAGTTCTATTCTTCCTTTCCACAATGCCATTTTGTTCAGGGTTTTGGGAGCTGAAAACTCATGATCAATACCATGATATTTGCAAAAATCAGCATAGCTAACATTTTCAAACTCCTTGCCATGATCACTTCTTATTCTCACTATCCTGTCAATGTTCCTGTTTTGCTCATTTTCAAGCTTAATACAAAGATTCCTGAAAACTTCAAATGTGTCAGATTTTTCTTTAATAAAATCAACTCAAGTATTTCTAGAAAATTCATCCACACAAACAAATATGTATCTCTTACTTGTAATACTTTCAATTTGCATAAGACCTATAAAATCCATGTGAAGCAAATCAAGTATTTTAGATGTGCTAAGATATGGATTAGATTTGTGTGAACTTCAAATTTGTTTTCTCATTTGAGATCGTCAACAAATTTCATTTACATTGTCATCAAATTTAGGTACTCTTTTTGCAGCACCTAACTTAGTCAATCTAACCAAGTCTTTGTAATTTAGGTGACCTAATTTTTGATGCCATAATTCCAAATCTAAAATCTTAGCTTTAAATGCAATTTTTACCCAATAGCAATTATCCGAAGATTTATTTCCTTCTAAAATGCATTTACCAAAATTATCTAAGACCATACATTTGTTTTGCGTGAAATTAACAATATATTTGTCATCACATATCTGACTAATACTAATTAAATTAGCTTTCAAACCTTCCACTAGCAAGACATTTTGGAATTTGAGTAGGCCTTTGACATTTAAAATGCCTTTGCCAATGATCTTACTCTTTGCTCCATCTCCATAAGTGACATTTTCTTCCCTGCATGCTTTAAAATTTTTCAAAAACTGTTTATTTCCAGTCATATGCCTAGAACAGCCACTGGCAAAATATCACAAATCATTAGAAGAATGTTGAAGAGCAATAAGAGCAACATTGCATACTGTCTTGTCTTTCTTAACCCACTGCTATTGTGACTTTGGTAACAGTTTGAATTATTTTGATCTTTTATATAAAAGATTCAACAATTTAAAGCTTGTAGGCCTAATGTGTCCTTTTTTACCACAAAAATAACAAATTGGAATGAATTTTCTTACCTTTTCAGGACTGGATTTGAAAGAACTCAGAGGAAAAACAAATTTTTCATTGCTTTTTGAACTAGGACTTGATTGAGTTAGGTTCAAAATTTTTACCTGATGTTGAAGCTTTTACAAACACCGTTGTTGATGAAAATGCAACATTATCTTCCGTGTATCCCAATCCATGTTTGTTGGAGTTGTCTCTTCTAAGACTCAAGACCTGATCAAGTTTACCTGACCCGATTTTGAGTTGATCAACACATCTTTTGCTCTCAGTCAACTCTATTGTGATTTTCTCAACATGTGTTGTTTTGTCTGTCAAAGCAATCTCCAGTTCTATGAAACGGTTTTCAGCATAAGTTTTTCACATTTTAGCACTTCAATCTCCCTCTTCAAGGTTTTGATTTTTTCCTTCTGATTCAGTCATTCACCATAGAGTGCATTATAAGTCTCTTGCAACTCCTCATAGTATTCTGGACCTTCTTCTTCATTTGAATGGTCAGCATTGATTCTGTAGTGTTCTGTTATGTCAGTCATAACAGCTTTCCCTTTATCAGTTGTTGATGCTGTGAAAGCAACAAAATTACTCATGCATTCTTGATCATCAAAATCTGATTCCGATTCATCATTCCAAGTTGCTGTCAAGCCTTTGTTTTTCTTCTTGAGATGAGCACATTCAGATTGAATATGCCCATAACCAGAACATTCATAACACTGAATCTATCCTTTCTTATCATGTTGCTTCAATTTCTTCTTGTCATTCTCCTTGTTGAATTTCCTGAACTTGTCTTCATTTGAGTTTGATGGCTTTCCTTGATTCTTTTTCCTGAAATTCTTTTTCATGAACTTGACATAATTCTTTGTTAGAAAAGCAATCTGTTTAGAATCAGTTTCATCAAGTTCTTCATTACTTTCATCATCAGATCCTTTTTGCTTTCTAGTACTCTGATTAATTTCAAAGTTTTGGAGAATGCCAATCAGTTCATCAATCCTCATCTCATCAGTGTTTATAACTTCCTCAATGGTTAAAATTTTAGGTTGAAATTTATCTGGAACAGACCTAATTATTTTGCTAACAATTTCTGCATCAGTGAAAGTTTTGCCAAGCATGTATGCAGAATTTGTGATGTGACATATCTTAGAGTAAAACTCAAAAATTGACTTATCTTCATGCATCATCAAATTTTCAAATTGAGAATTCAGTCTCATCAATTTAGATCTTTTAACAGATGCGGTACCTTCATGTTTTACCTCAAGTATGTCCCAAGCTTTTTTGGCCACTTTGCACCTAGAAATCTGTCTGAAGTTGTTTAAGTCCACTGCAGCAAAAATTGTATTAAGAGCCTTTGAGTTCCAGCTTGAACGTCTATACTCTTCATCAGTCCATTCCTCCTCAGATTTGGGTTCAGCATCACCAAAAGCATTCAACTTTGTTGGTGGTGTCCATCCTTTAAGTACACTGGTCTATGCCCTGTCATCAAGAGATTGATATACATCATCATTCTTACCTTCCAGTATGGATAATTACTATCATCAAGAATAGGTGGTTATGTTCCAGATCCTCCATTGCGAATAAACTCCATCCTTCTAAATCAGCATGATCGTTTTCTTCACTTGTCTATCAGTGAACCTGCTCTGATACCAATTGTAAGTTTTGGAAGTGTGCAGTTATAAGAATTATAACAGTAAGCTATAATAAAAATCGACACAGGAGGATTTTACGTGGTTCAGTTATAAAACCTACATCCACGGACAGTTATAGAGCTGCAATTCACTAAGTTTTTATTTGTACAATCTTTATGATCGTTTACAGTGCTGACTCACTCTCACACACTGACCTAATCTTTGTAAAACAAAATCTCACCAAGATCTTAAACTCTAGAAATACTACTCACTCTCTGTCACAGATAACTTAACAACACATTGTTAACAATATCATAACCATAATGTTTGACACTGAATTACATAAACACTCAACTCGCAAGTTCTCTCAAGTGTCTACTAACTCAACCAGACCTAATCAACAATTCATGAATGATTACAATCTCTTATACATGAATAAAACACTCATAAAAATCAAATCAATGAAGTATTCCAATCTGCGTTGAAGCTCTCCTCTTAATTCTTGGAATGCCGTGACATAGACTTCACACAACCAACATATTATATGTTATGAAAACATAACCATATATAGAGTGGGAAGTCTGAACAAAATCTCCTTAGATTCCTATAAAAATCCTAATCAAACTCATATTAGGATAAAGACAAATATAATAGGAAGTGATATAAATAACTCCTAAAGGAATTGCGACACAAATAGATATTCTCCTATTTTAACTAAGATACATTAAATAATGTCCTAATCTAAGAAGATATTGATCATAAATCAAATACTTCCTAAAATATACTTCTAGAAACAGTAAAATAAGGAACAATATAATATTCTTGTTTTATCACAAGTTGTACAAAAATATCATGTGCATGGCACATGCACATGATATTTTTGTACAACTTGTGATAAAACAAGAATATCATGATATTTTTGTACAACTTGTGATAAAACAAGAATATTATATTGTTACATGCACGTTGACACCAACACCCTTAATCAAATTAAATTTATTAAAAAAATCAATAAATATATATTAGTTTAATCCAAAATGCCCTTGTTTTTTTGCTTCATGGTGTACCTTTTATCGTTTTACTCTTCTTCAAAATCTATAAATATATTAGTTTTAAGTAATTGACACTTTCATCAATTATTGTTGATTTTCTTTCTCGCTTCTGCAAAACCTGCCATTAAAAAAATTAAAAAAAAACTCCTAAAATCTTCTATTATATAACAAAAAACCTCCCACTGTAAATTTTATGTTTCCTGCTTTGTTCGTTTAATTTTCTAATAATAAAGGATGAGTTGGATCGGACTACAATTCTTTGGAATTTTCATAATCATGGTTTTTGGAGGGATAGTTAAAGTCTTAGGACTTTGGTTATTATTAAATTTTGGATGTTTATGGAGGTTTTTGCGTCCTAATAATTCGAGGAATAAATACCTCACTAATCAAATTTAGTATTTATTGAATGATTACTTGGTTTTATTTTTTATAAAAGTAATGTTATGAACAGTTTTTTGAAAATTAGATGCAAGAATCCGAGAGATGGCATGAACATCTGAATCCTACATGGCAATAACATGTAGGGTGTTTTAGTAAATTAAAATTTTTTTAATTTTTAATTTAAAAACTAAAATGAGAGGTTTAAAAAGAGTTTAAGTGGGGCTTAAATAAAAAAAAAACTCTTAAAAAAAAAGAACCAAACCAATCAATTGATAGAAATCGATTAAATTTAGATCAGTTTGATTGGATTGGATTGGATGTTGAATACCCCTAGTGGTGTTGACGTGGCCAACAACGATGGAAAAATGATGGTGTCTTCCATCTAAGGTGTTTGAAATCCAATCCAATTTATCAAAATCAACTAACCCAATCCAATTTAACTAGATTTGATGAATTGATGGAGTATATTGGATTGGACTAAAAAAATAAAAGTTGGTCAAACTAATTTGATTGGTTGGTGAATTAAACCATAAAAATCCACCGAAAACCAATCCAATCCAAATAATAAGTGTTTTTCGAAAGAAGTATAATCCATTTTAATGATTTCAAGTCCAAGACACATATATTTCTGTTATGGCCATAACAATATTGGGCCTCAATTATTTCTAATACAGTAAGCCCATTACTGAAGCCCATTATTTGGGCCCATTGTATGGGTCCCACAATGACCCATCCTGACTCCTATATAAACCCTCCAAATTATTGCTCAAGGTATGCACACTTTTCTGAACTCATTCTCTCTCTAAATTTCCTTTGCTTTTGAGAGCTTCTCTCTCTAGGAAATTCTCTCAGAAAATTTCGGAGTGCCGGAAACTGACTTGAGCGTCGGAGGGTTTTCGCCGGCACCACCGCCGGCACCCCTGACTGTTTTTCTTTGCTCACAGGATTGGACCCGATGTACGATTCGAGCTCCGACCCGCTTCCTGGCCGTCCGAAAATCGTGCATCAACAGTTGGCGCCGTTTGTGGGAAACGACAATTTAAGCCTCTTTAGTTGTTGTTCCCATCCAAACGTACTCAAACACATCATGAGTCACGAATCCCAACACTCGACCTCCCTAGAGGTTGACGAAGAAATCGAGGTAGAAGCACCTCCCCGACATCGAAGGGTAGTTGATACAGGGAGAGCTTTAGTGATATCCTCTGGGATGGCCCTTAATCCCAAGCAACCCCGACTTCTACCTAAGAGACCAAAGAAATGCAAGACGAGTCGATTGACTACTATAGAGCATCCCATGCGGGATTTTGGTGAGCAAATGAACCGCATGGTGACCATGTTCAATCAAGCTTTTGGACAGAGTACTCAACAGGCTGGAAATGCTGCTGGAAACACCCCAAGGAATGCTATGATGGCAGCTAATATCCCAACTGACGTCGGTGGATATGCTGACCTGGTCGCCCGGACCACTGGATTACCTCTCCAGCAGGTTATTCAACCAAATCTCTCCCATCCTATTGTTCAGGGAGGAGATGGTCGCCCAAAGATCCCTCCTCCTCCACTCATCATATCTGAACAACGATTGGAAGCAGTAGACCTTCGTCACTCTTTAAATAAAAAGCGTCATACAAGTGTCGAGCAAGGACCAAAAGGAAGTAATATTGATCAGCCAGCCTCTTCTTATCATGGTCCTTACGCTCCAAGGGGCAACTTCCAATCAAAAAGACATCGCCCCAACTCACCACCTAGAAGTAAGGATCATCGCCCAGATGTTATTCCAATGGATGTCTCAGAAGAGGGAACATCAGATAATCATTATGCGAAATTCAAGCGAGAAATGGATGAGAAAATTCATAAACTGGAGAAGTTGATTAAGCGTTCAGGAGGAGAAGAGGATAGTCGTCCACAATGGGAATCACCCTTTGTTGAAGATATTCTTAGGGAAAGATACCCGTACGGATTCCGGATGCCACAACTTGAGCTTTACCAAAGGACGACCGACCCCCGAGAGCATTTAGACTCTTTCGTTTCTCATATGGAAATACAAGGGGTCTCAGGGGGAATAATGTGTAGAACCTTTTCTCTTACCCTAGGAGGATCAGCTAAGCAATGGTATAGGAGGTTACCAGCCTCATCCATCTCAAGCTTTGATGAGCTTGCTCGTAGTTTTCTCACACACTTTAGCAATATGAAGGCCAGAAGTCGACCAGCACAGAGCCTTCTTTCAATCAAGCAGGGTCGTAATGAATCCCTTCGTGCATTTGTGGATAGATACCAGCGGGAGGTTGCCCGAGTGGATCTATTCAATGATGGTTATGCTATGCAAGGTTTGGTTCAAGGAATCAAAGGGGAGCTCCCTCTGGCATGGGAATTCTCTATTAACCTCCCACGCATGTACCAAGAAGCATTGACAAGGATCTCTAGCCATGCCGATGCAGAGGAGATTTTTCAAGCAAATTACCCAGGGCAAACTCCAGTGACGCCTAATTCCTCACGTACAGATGGACGGTCGTATGGCAATCACAGGAGAGAGCATCATGATAGAAATCAGAGATCAATCTCGGACCGACGCTCCGTGCGAGATACATTTAGAAATGATCGTCTCTTATTGCAAGGGTCATCCACCCAACCCCGCCAAGAGCATAATGATCGACCCCAAGAAGAGCACCGTACTTTCACATTACTTAACATGCCACAGCATGATATCTTGAAAGAAATCAAAGATAAGGGACTACTGAAAGAACCTGCCCCTTTACGGTCGAATCCAAGAGCAAGAGATAAGAGAAAGTTTTGTCATTTCCATCGGGCTCATGGTCATAACACTGCAGATTGCTTTGAACTGAGGAGACAAATCGAGGGTCTTATCAAGGACGGCCAGCTACAAGAATACATTTATCGGCCCCCTGAACCATCCAACAAGAATGACAAAGGGAAGGAACCATTAGAAGAAGTAGCCATAATTTTTGGGGGAGTAGTGGTTAGTCCGAGTGCCCAATCCCGAAGGCACCTAGCTAGACAAGCAAGATATGACCTCCCTCGCTACGAAGTCAATTTGACAGCCTCCTCTACCAATGTTGGGGATCATGATGTTATCTCTTTTTCATCTCAAGATGCACAGGGTATCCATCATCCTCATTGTGATGCCTTGGTCCTCACAGTAATAGTGGCCAATAAAAGGCTTCGAAGAGTATTGATTGACAACGGGAGTTCAGCTGACATAATGTCATTGGATGCATTTGATCGATTGGGTCTTAATCGTAAAGATATGAGAGGCATCCAAACTTCTCTGATAGGATTTGCTTGAGGAAAAGTTATTCCCGAAGGAGTAATTTCATTACCGGTGACCTTGGGAGAAGGTTCCCTATAGATAACCAAGATGGTAAACTTTCTCATAGTAGATCATCCGGGTGTTTATAACGTCATTCTTGGATGGCCATCACTTTACAACTTCAAAGCAGTGATGGGTGTCTATCATCATGTCTTGAAATTTCCAACACCTGCAGGGATAGGAGAAGTTAGAGGTGAACAACGAACCTCTCGAGAATGTTACAACATGGCTTTTAAAGAGAAGGCACATAAGCTATTGATGATTCGAGAAGAACCTTCCGTGGGCATAAGCTAAGTGGGCAAGTACTACAAAGTACTCGAGATCCCACTGATTGAGCATTGGGGCTTAACTGGGAGGGTCTTTATAGAGTCAAAGCGGTCATCCGACCAGGCACCTACAGACTGGTCAACATGGATGGGAGGTTGCTTCGTCATCCATGAAATATTGAGTACTTAAAAAAGTATTATCCATGATCTCTTTATATATGTAATAACTCCTTGTATGGACTTATGCATGTATAACAACTCCCACAGGGAGACCTATAAAGAGATTATCAGTAAAGTATTCAATTTACCCCATTACCATTCGTTGATCTTTAAAGACTCATTTATGATCAAATTACAAGAAGCTCACTTAGGCCTATATACGAAGATGATGAGTTAGAGTCTCCTTACTTGGCTTCCTATTAATATTCAACCTCAGGATCACTATCTGAGGTAGCAGAGGACGACCAGTCACTCTCCCCCTCAGCATCTATCACCTTGTGATGGCTTTCCATCAATATTCAACCTCAGGATCACTATCTGAGGTAGCAGAGGATGACCAGTCGCTCTCCCCCTCAGCATCTACCACCTTGTGATTAACAAGATTATGCCCTAGCTCACGATCCTGATCGAAAAAGTTCTGATAAAACTCATTAACCTCTCCACGGTTAGTCGTAAAATCCTTATTCCTTGTCAACTGGGTTTGATGACTTGGTTCTCCCCGTAGCACTGTCACAGTTTTTATTCTAGCCATCTGCATAGTTAAAAAGAAGTCGTTAGTCATCAAACCAGGTCTACTAAGGAAAGTAAGAGATGAAAGAAAAGAAATGCTAGGGGACTATATTGAAAGTTTTCCAAAATAGCCCTTGAAAAATACTTTTTGCCCATGAAAAGGAAAGTATCACGTTGGTCCTTGACCAAAAGTATATAATTGGTTTTCTTTAAAAAAAAAAAAGTTTCAAAATTCGCGGAAACACCCCTGCGGATGAAAAACGAAGTTTCAAAATTCGCGGAAACACCCCCGCGGATAAAAAACAAAGTTTCAAAATTTGCGGAAACACCCTCGCGGATAAAAAAACAAAGTTTGGAAATTCGCGGAAACAGCCCCGCGGTTAAAAAACAAAGTTTCAAATTTTGTAGGAACACCCCCGCGGTTTAAAAACAAAGTTTCAAAATTTTGCAAGAACACCCCCGCAGTGTAAAAATAAAATTTCAAAAAATTGCTGAAGCACCCCTGCAATTATTCAAATTTCTTTAGGGAAGCCCCTGCGCGTTAACGTGGACACTGCATGCCGCATGCAGCGCGCCCAGCGCCTTGCTGGCTCCCCCCCGCGCGCCCAGCACCGCGCGAGCTCGCCCTTGCGCGCCTAACGTCCTCGCGGGTTCACTCCTGCGCGCCCAGCGCCCTTGCGGACTCTACCCTGCACGTATCGCAGCTCGCCCTCACGGGCTTGACTCTCCCCTCACCCAAGGTCTCGCCTGCACGCCCAGGGTCTCGCGAGATCATGCTCGCGCACCCAGGACCTCACCTGCACGCCCAGGGCCTTCGCCTGCTCGCCCTTGCGCACACAAGGGCCTCGCGGGATCGATCCCGCGTGCCCAGGACCTCGCGAGGTCATCCTACGAGCGTAGCAGCTCCCCCACGCGAGCCTGCTGTGCACGCTGCTCGCCCATGCGAGCTGGTTCTCCAACACACTTGTTTCTTCTTCTTTCACACTCGAACCCGCAAGAGAGGAAACATGCAAACACTTGCATATTCTCACACAATCACATACACACACATAGGGCATAATCCGTACAGAATTTTTGCATTGATTTAAAAAAAAAAAAAGAGACAAGACAATAATAAGCACAAAAATTAAACCTAATCCATGCATTCTGAAGTATACGCAAGAAAGAAGGACTTACTTGTGGCGGCTGGAAAATTCTTGCTCGGATTGAAGAAGTTCTGTTTGCTGGGGTCGCTTACACTGCTTGCCTCCGAGGTGCCCTCTCCAATTTTTTAGCAAACCCTACTCCCCAACACTTGTGTCTTATATAGGGCACCGATTTAGGGTTTAAGCCACACTAAGCATGCATGTGTAATAAATTACATCTTTGGGCCGGCCCCCTAATACATTTAATTTATAGCCCAAAACAGCTAAATAGTCCCTACGTCGACCCATTGGTCGACTTGGGCCTGGGGAGACTACTGTTATGGCCATAACAATATTGGGCCTCAATTATTTCTAATACAGTAAGCTCATTACTGAAGCCCATTATTTGGGCCCATTGTATGGGTCCCACAATGACCCATCCTGACTCCTATATAAACCCTCTAAATTATTGCTCAAGGTATGCACATTTTTCTGAACTCATTCTCTCTCTAAATTTCCTTTACTTTTGAGAGCTTCTCTCTCTAGGAAATTCTCCCAGAAAATTCTGGAGTGCCGGAAACTGACTTGAGCGTCGGAGGGTTTTCGCCGGCACCACCGCCGGTACCCATGACTGTTTTTCTTTGCTTACAGGATTGGACCCGACGTACGATTCGAGCTCCGACCCACTTCCCGGCCGTCCGGAAATCGTGCATCAACAATTTCTATTATTATATTAGATTGGATCTGTGCCCTTTTGTCAAACAATAAATTTGTTAGAAGTATGTTAATATTGGATTCGATTGAATTCATAGATTTCAAGATCAGATTTGATTAGATTGGATCTTAATAATTTGTTTTGGATAAAATTGGAATTGTTTGAAAAATCTCCAAACCAACTAACATTGGATTGGATTGGTTAGTGGTTTTTCCCGCACAATGAGAAAAGGACCTTTTTGGGGCATAACTGGATATGGTTTTCTCACTTCCACTTCCACCAAGAGTGGTACGATGCTATTCATTCTCTACATTCAAGTCCAAAGGAGCAAAACCTTCGTAAATTGGCAATGAAGAAGTTCTTAAAGTCATAGCAAAAGCATGTTCAATTATGAGAAGAAGAACCCACATTGAAATAGTTAACTAGAGGACAAGCAAATACAAGAAATGTGTATAAGTGTTGTTATTAGAGCCCCTCTCTTTAAGCCCATATTTTAAATATAACTTAGATTATGTCTAAACTATTCTAAAGTTTGTTTACCATAGAATTCATCATCTTTCTCTTTTTTTTTTCTTTTCTCATGTTTATCTCTAAAAAGTCGATTTCTTACTTTGGCTAGGTAAATGATATGGATCATTTCATAACAATAGTTTACATATATGCTTTGAATTGTAATTCTTTTTTTTTTAGCTAAAAAAAAGTATGCACTTAAGAAGTTTAGTATCTCTTTAAGTCTTTAAAAGAAAATGCAAGTTTTAAAGCCCTGAGATTGTGCCTTTCAAGCTTCTATATGTGGCCGCATAGTGCACTTGAGATTGCTACTGTTGCTTTGCCTTGGTTAAGCTCCAATTATTGCAAGGAAAAGAGGAAAAAGGCAATAAATAAATATAATGTGATTATGATTATGCTACTAGTGAAACTAAAATTTAGAGAAATTTCTTTGTTTTGAATTTCGTATTTGAATGAAAGTTGGAGATTTGTTTAAGATTGAGATTTGATGAGAAAATTTGGAACAAATGTATAAATCTACATGAAAATAATAAAGAAAACTTAATTTATCAAGTTATTTATGTTAGGACTCTAACTTGAGAATATTATATTTTCTGCAATTTTATAAACATTTATATGCATGAATAAAATTTGTTTATTTACCTTATTTTATTTATTTGCATCAATCACTTAAGATTTAGAGCTTGTATATTGATAGAATCTTTGTTTTGTGATATGGTAATATTTTAGAGACACGTAACCTTATCATAGCTTAAATTATTTTTTAAAACTTAAAAACAAATTTGAGACTTTGTTTGGATAAGGTTTTTATGTTGTTTGTCTCAATGGGATAGTAAGTGTCAAACCATTAAAGTTGAGAGTTTGGGACAAAGACATTTGCACATTTATAACAAATTAAACAAGGCCCAAGAAGAATTAATTATTTGATATAAATACCGTCACCAAATATAAATTTCATATAATAGCAACTAAAGGCATACCTACCTTAATCCTGAGTAGGTAGTGTACGTCTAATTTGCAAGCTATGATTTTTTATTTGCATAAAAAATGATATTTAAATGAAAGATCAATACTATAGCTAATTTGACTTGTAGGATCTATATGCTAGCAAACACTATTCCATAGATATGATATCCATGACTTCGAAAAGTTTAGGAAATACCATCTTGAGGGTGAGGTTTTAAATGATGAATCTTGGCCAAATATTTAATGAAGTAAATTCATTAAATTAAGATTTAATTGTATTAAATTTTAAAATATTCAAATTATGTAAAACTAGTTTCAAGGATAAAGATATAATTGGAGGGGTAAAACGGTAATTTTTCTAGCTCCAATTATTGGTAAACTATAATTGCATTATGTAAACTTGGTTACTCAATGGATGAGCTTGTGAAATAATTTAATAATATAAAATTATTAAGTTTTATAATAAAAAAGTATTTAATTTAAGAGTGCAACTCTATGAATATAATGGAATGAGTCAAAATTAATGGATCAGGTTCACTACATTTATGAATAAAAAGGTACTAAGCTAAATCTATTGGAGCTTAAATTACATTATGTCCATTAAAGGTCTCTTTTGTGGTTGTTAAATAATCTAAACTTGGACTAGATAGAGAGAATAAGTCTAATTTTTAAGAAAGTTTATAGGCCTGGTATTAAATTAGACAATGGGTGGATTAGTTATTAATTATTGGATTGGATAGATAAAGAAAGAGTTTTAATTAAATAAAGGGGTCTATATATTAGTTAATTGTTAATTAATGGGCCAATATTCAGTCTAGACCCAAGTGTTACATTACCTTAAGCCCATTTATGGTTTACAACTTTTCAACGTCTAATTAATTGTATAGTGGTAACTCAGATTAGATTAGATAAAATCAGGTGCCATTTTTTTTTTAAATTAAGAATATATTTGCTTTAATTTAAAATGGTGTCGTGATAACATGAAGCAAGAGATACGGAATTTGATGTATTAACATAAACATAAAAAACACAAATTGAATACAAGCTCTTGCACTTGCAATTTTTTTTTTTTTTAGCTTTTCATGCTCTCTTGCCTCTGACATTTTCTTCTTCTCTAGTCTCTTTGTATTGCAGAACTAATATGCAAGTAAAGCTCTTTACACAATGGACCACTCGTCTTGTTCATAATATCAACATACATATATACCTGGGGACTTAAAATAATGCTAAAAAAACTTCGTAAAGGTCTGCAAACGAAGTTTTTGTAATCTGATTATTACTTGATGTGCTTAACGATTCATCCTAGTTAGATCCTAATTTCGTTGCACTAAAAAGTTCAGATCATCATCCAAGAACCCAACAATTTCATGAGTGATTTTAATGGAGAATATAAGAAGGAAGAGAATGAGCTTTCCCATTCTCCATATGATTTTTATCAAATATTAGATGTTTGAAAGGGTTGTTTTGAAATTATTTTTAATATAATTTAAAAAGGGGCTCATAACAAGATTTTACGGGGTTTGGATAACAGCATTCAATATGTATTGAGGTACAAGACCCAAACCCAATATCAGACATTTCCCATCAGCACTGGCGTAATGCACAATGACACTTTTCATGAAATAAAGGCCTCCTTACTATAGTTTATAACCAGAAGTAGCAATAAATAGTCTAATAAAAGATATTTTTGGGTTAAAAAGATTAAATAAAACAAAAAAAAATGTTTTTAAATAAACACATCCAAATGATCCAAAGTCCAGTTAACATTTTGTTACCTTACAAATATTGGCAAGAGTAGTTTGTTTCATTGCAACAATGGATAGATGGATGGAGGGTGAATGCATGTGCATTCTTCTAACACTACCAATGTTCATGCGGATAGCATTATCATCTGAACAGCAAAAATAATAATAATAATAAATAAATAAATAAATAGCTGTCCATCTTGTTTTCTATATACTTCCATAACTTTGAACAACCCCTGGATATATTAGTAAAACAATTTTGATATCAAGCGAATTGCTTTGACGTAGCATCATGTTGTACTGAATCAGCATTCTGTATGCAGTAAATGAATATTTTTGAATTTTCCAAAAAAAAAAGATGATAGAGATTGTTTATATGATCTGCATGTTATTTCAAGTTTTGTATTCTATGATAAAGCTCTATGATTTGAAAAATATCTTCAGATTATAAGAACAAATGTGACTTTTTGACAAAGGTAGAGAAGTGAGCACAAAGGTTATGATGCGAAGAAAATGGTCAAGCCTGTAAGGATATTGGCTAAATAAAAGAATATTCCTAAAATCCAAAAAAAAAATCCTAAAGTCTTGATAAAGATAAAAATTCTATTAGGACAAGTTCTAATTAAATTAGGAGATAAAGAATTATATTGGAAATAAGAGAATCCCACTTCAACTAGGAAAGGAAAATTAATTCTACAGGATAATTTTATTAGGAAAGGAAGAGGATTCCCATTATTAAAAGGAAAAGGTAAAGATTGGGACTTGGAAGCCTATATAAAGGATCCTACTGCTTGGTTAGTGCACCACTTGAAGCATCTCATAGTTTAACTCTAAGTAAATTCCTTTCTGATGAGGTGGTTAAAATTCATGTTAAAGGTACGAGTGAGTGAGATAGCTCGATATATAAAAAGAAGATGTATTAGGTGTTATTGGGAGTGAGTTCAAAATCTATATGATTGAAATAATTTTTCATGTTGTGAAATATTGTCTTTGACAGCTCGTGATTTTTCTCCAATTTTAGAGTTTTTCACGCATAAATCCTTGTGTTCTTATTTCTCTATTGTTCGCATTGGTTTCATAATAAGACCAAATTAGATATCATAAAACATAGACCAAATTGTAGAGAATAAGAAAAATAAATCAGACAGAGAATATTTATATGGTTCGGTTCAACCAACCTACACCCATGAAGGCTAATTCAAGCTTGTGAAAAATTCACTATGGTTCTAGATGTTTACAACAATCCTAGGACATACAATCTATAACTCCCTCTGCAACAAACTCCCTTTGTTCTAAATCCTATATTTTGTAAGCTAGTTCTTCCTAAAACTTTACCATATGTGACTCTTTTCTGATCTTATATAACACCTCTTTGTAACAAGAATCAATAAGAATAAAAAAGGAGAAGACAACTCACATCAGAATCATCAAGAGCTGATAATTGATTTAACAATTTTAATAATTTGTAGATAAACTCTCTCTAAAGCTTTGTCTCTGTCACTTCGGTATAATTCAATGTCATATCAAATGAGAAGTAACCTTCTTATCCAATTAACTTCACAAATCAATCAACCAACAAAGAAAATGAGATATTATGATTTATCAACAATGAGATGAGATGAACCACGTAGACATATGTCATGGCCTTATTGTTTTACACGCGGAGACCATGCGGCCTTAGGCGCTTAATGAACCATGCTTGCACCTAGGTAAGCCTTTGAACACTTGACAATGCCAAGTAAAATCAAGGAAGGCAAGAGAAAGCTATGGAATATAAGTGTTATTGATTTTATAACACAAAGTATAAGAGAGTTGTACAAGGATAGTGTGCTGGACTTTGCTATCAAGGAGAGTGCATCTGTCTACAAGTAAGTGCTCACCCTATTTATTGAAGAACACCTCCTTAATTGTGGCCATCAAAGCGCCACATGTCAACACCCTATTTGTGGTTTAGAAGATTCTTAAGATATTTGCAAGCCTAACTTGTTGCCTAGAAATATCTGCATAACTCAAGACATATCTAGAGAACCCTAGATACTAGAAAGCTCCATGATCTTCTAGAATCTTCCATAGTCTTTCGCTCTCTTTTGTCACCATCTGAAACCTTTCAAAGTCTTCTAAGGCCTTCTCATGTCTTCTGAATACTTTCGGAGCCTTCTCGAATCTTCTAAAAGTGTCCAAAACATTCCAAAACGTCTTAGAACCTTCCAAAAACTTCTAGAATGCCACACCCATTTTATGCGCCATTGAATTCCTTTTGTTATAAGCATCTTGGAATATTATAACTCTTACCCCAAATTCCAATTCCTGCAGGGTCATCCGAGCAAGTTTCGGGAGCATGTGTGCAGGTCATGACATCCTCCCCCACCTAAGCCTGCGATGCCCTCGTCGCGTTTTCATACAACTCGTATATCTTATCTTCAAACTACTATAGGGATGCCTTTGATTCCCAACTTACCTTAATATCAAGGAGCACCTTCCATTTCACCACGTATTCGTGACTTAGAGGATAGCCTTGTTGACGTAGCACTTTTTCCGTCATGATGTGGTCAACCTCCTTATCGTATGAGATGGTGATACCTATGGGTATCCTCTTAGGCTCTCCTCTTGAAGTGTCTCCCTTGTCCACATGATATGGTTTCAAACAACTCACACGGAAGACTAGATGGAGCCTAAGTCTTGAAGGTAACTCGACCTTGTAGGCTACAAAACTTACCTTTTTCAAGATTCGGAATGGCACTTCACATCTCAACACAAAGCCCTTGTGTATCAATTGCGTCCACTTGTGTTGTTGGGAAGTATCTTGATGAATACTAAGTCACTAAAGTTGTACTTCACAGTCGTCGCTTAGTGTCCGCCCATTTTTTCATTTTCTTGGTTGCCTTGTCCAAAAAAGCCCTCGCGATATCCGCTTGCTCGTGCTAGCTCTTAGCAACCTTAAAGGTGGAACAACTTTTTCCTGTATTGTGAGTCTCGAGCATTTATGGTGTTAAAGGCTACTGACCTGTTGCCAACTCAAACGGACTTCGGTTAGTAGACTCACTCTTCTGCAAGTTATATGAGAACTACTCCACGTCTAGTAACTTGGCCCAATCCTTTTAGTTAATGCTCACAAAGTGTCAAAAGTATAACTTTAAGAGCATGTTCACCCTCTCAGTTTGCCCATGAAAGCTTGAAGAGAAATGGAGTGTGGATCCCATGAGTTTGAACAACTCTGTCCAAAACCTTTTAATGAACCTTGGATCTTGATCATTCACGATCGTCTTTGGTAACTCCCAATACTTCACCACATTCTTGAAGAATAGTCTAGCGGTTTTCTCTGCTATACAGTCCTTGGGAGCTGGGATGAAGGTTGTGTATTTAGAAAACCGATCTATAACTACGATGATCGTGCCACAACCTTTGGATTTTAGAAGCCCAACGATGAAATCCATGGTAAGACTCTCCTAGGGTTGCTCTAATGTAGGTAAGGGCTCCAATAACCCTGCGGGACTTTGGTTCTCTATTTTGTCTTGCTAGCAAACAAGGCAAGTCGTCATGATTGCTTGATGTCATCTGCATTTGTAGCCAATAGTGCATAGCTTCTAGTAATGACCCTATACACCCTTGCCCTAGGTGACTAACCCAGTATGTGTTGTGGAACTCCTTGATGAGGTTTCTCCTCAAGTTTTTGCATCTAGGAATGTAGATTCTATGTCCTTTGGTGTAGAGAAGCCTATCTTCTTCCCAAAACCTTTTGGTAGTCCCCTCACATGTTAAAGAAATTAACTATTGAGCCAAAGGGTCATGGGACATATCTTGTCTAATGAAGCCAAGAATCTACTCTTCGACCTTGCTTAGAACAGCTAACTCAGCCTTCCTACTTAGTGTGTCCACCATGACGTTGGCTCATCCTGATTTCTACTTCAAGACATAGTCAAATTCTGTCAAGAAGTCTTACCACCTTGCATGCTATGGATTGAGTTTCTTCTGACTCTGGAAGTAACTCGTATCCACATTGTCCGTCTTCACCACAAACTCGGATGCCAATAAGTAATGTTTTCAAGTGCACAAGTAGTGGATGATGGCGGTTATCTCTTTCTCTTACACCGTGTAGCACCACTCCATGTCATTTTAACTTTTGACTCTTGAAAGCGATTGGATGCCCATTTTGCATCAACATATCACCAATGGCAAAGTTGTAGGCATCCATATGTACCACAAACGATAAGTTATAATCCAAAAGTGTAAGGACACGTTCTTTCATCATCGCATTCTTCAATGCCTTGAACGCTTGTCGGCACTCATCCATCCACTCCCAACTTCAATTCTTCTTCAACAAGTCAGTGAGCAGAGACGCTTTTGATGAATACCCTGGTATGAATCGTCTACAGTAGTTCACCAATCCAAGGAAGGACCTCAACTTAGAAACCTTAGTAGGCAAATCATATTTGTCAATGACACGTACTTTTCCATGGTCTATGATAAGCTCGCCATCCTATATCCTATGACCAAGGATATCCACCCCACATCTTGTGAACAAGCACTTCTCCCTCTTCACATAAAGCTCATTTTCACGCAATAAACCATTTGGAGATGCTGTACATGTTTTTCAAGCATACGACTATATACAACTATATCATCTATGTACACAACCATGAATCAATCTAAGTATGGATGGAAGATCCGATTCATGAGAGTGTAAAAAGTTACCGGCGTGTTAGTAAGGCCAAAAGGCATGACAAGAACTCGTATGCACAATAGCGCATCACACAGGTAGTCTTTGGCTCATCACCTTCGGCAACCTACACTTGATAATATCCCAACCTCAAGTTTAACTTGGAGAAGTATCTAACATGCCCTAGTTGATCAAAAAGATTCGCTATCAAAGGAATGGGATACTTGTTTTTAATCGTTACCTTGTTGAGCGCCCGATAGTCGATGCATAATCAAAGCAACCCATCGTGCTTCTATGGAAACAACACTAGTGCTCCATATGACTCTTTAGACGGTCTAATGTACACAACATCCAATAACTCCTTTAGTCATCATCGTAGTTCCTCTAATTCGGGTGATGACATTTGTTAGGGTGCCTTGGCAAGTGGTTGTGTCCCTGGTTCTAGATCAATCCGATGATCTACCTCTCTCCTAAGTGGGAGGCTTCTGGGCAACTTTGGAGACATCACGTCCTTGAACTCTTCAAAGTCCTCCACGACCGCTTCGGAATGCTCTTCTCCAAAGTGTCCCCTTCATCATCCATCTCTCATATTGACGCCAAAAGAGCTTCCTCCCCACGCTCCACACCCTTGGAAAGTTGTATAACGGAGAGGAGTTTGGGATGGGAGGATTGTTTCCCCATGTTAGGCACCATGCACAGTCCTTCCTCAAGGATGCACATGATGTTGAGTCATGGAAGGGGCACTACATTGCATGGGTGAAGAAACTCTATCCCTAAAACAATATCAAAATCATCTAAAGGGACAATGGAGAAGCTTACCTTACCGCTCCAAGTGACTAGGTGCATTTCCACTTGGCGTGCAACACCTGTAAGTGGTTTCACCTTAGAGTTTGCTCTCTTTAACCATTCGTACTCTTTTTCTACCTTAAGGCCTAGCCGTTATGCCTCTTCTTTCTTAATGAAGTTGTGGGAAGCACCTGTATGCACCAACATAAGCGCTTTCTTCCCAATGATGCTCGCTTCAACATACGTGAGGGACGGATCCTAGGTTTTGGTTGGAATGGGGTTGTGTTTCAAGGCGTTAAGGATTTGGAGGCTACCTATCCGTGCCTATCCTTAGGTCTCCCGCTCCTCAAGCATGGCGTAAAGTGACTTTTGCTTGGGACAGTCCCTTCCCTAATTCGGCCCATTGCATAAGAAGCAATTTATCCTCGATTGAGTCTCCTTCTTTTGCTCCTTTCTCCACTCCTTGCCCTCTGGTGGTTTTCTTTTCCCGTCCTTAGGCAAAGATTGAAAGCTTTTCACTCCCTTACCTTTGTTATGATAGGTCTTGGAGTACTTGGAGGACTCTTAGAGAACTCTGCTCGTCGATACTCCATCAAGGTTTTCGCAACAATTAGCGCAGTTTAAATGTCTTTCACACCACGCCATTGCAACTCTTGAAATACCTACAGTTTGAGGCCATCCATGAAGTTAAAGAGGAGCTCCATCCCATTTATGTCATCAATCTATAGCATGAGCGCAAAGAATGCCTTAGCATACTCTACAATTGAGCGAGTATGCCTTAATTCCTTCATCCTCTTTCTAGCGTCACATGCCACATTTTTCGGATAGAATTGGCCCTTCAACTCCTTCTTCAAGTCATCACACGTGGTAACAATACATTTTTCAACCTGCACCTCTGCATACTTGTGATGCCACAAACTTTCAGCAAGATCTATAAGGTAAAGCATAGCTGTGTTTGCCCTACTTCTCTTGTCGAGCAAGTTTTGTGTGTCGAAGTAGTGCTCCATATGCCATAAGTAGTTTTGATGTCCCTCTTACTTGAGTATTTCTTGGGTTTAGGGGCTTTGACCCTTGGAATAGCGAGCATAGGTGGCACTAACGCAATGCCACCAGCCAATGACCATTTGCATAAGGCTACCTCAACATTAGTGTCCTCTAACCCCTTACTCAACTCTTTCATCCAAGTTTCAACCTTAGCCAAGACTTCCAGCACCCTTGCTTGGAAGACATGTACCTCTTGGTGTAGCGCTTCGATGGTGGCCTCAGAACTATGCATGAGCTCATTACCTTGGCTTTTCAGTTTGCCATTGAGCTCTTTCATGCCTTGTTCCACGCCTTGCTCTAGCCTATCTAGCCTCTCTTGTGTATCGACCATGGCTAGCTCTACTTGACTAACCGAGTCTCTAGAGAGCTCACCCCGTCATGAGACTTTTCTTGGCCACAGGGTTTCTTATCGGTATCGGGGGCGGTTCCATGCCCACGTGACTCCTCAGTCATAGTCACCTTTGATGCCATGCTTCCAACCTTCTTGCCCTTGATCAAACAAAAACTTGGCTTTCAAACCTTTCTCTGATACCAATTGTCAAGGCTTTATTGTTTTACAAGCGAAGACCGTGTATCCTTAGATGCTCAATGAATCGTACTTGGACCTAAGTAAGCCTTTGAACACTTGACAATGCCAATTAAGATCAAGGAAGGCAACAGAGAGTTATGGAATGTACAAGTGTTACTGATTTTATAACACAAAGCACAAGAGAGGTATACAAGGATAGTGTGCTAGAACTTTACTTTCAAGGAGAGTGTATCGATGTACAAGTAACTGCTCACCCCTATTTATAAAGGAGCACCTCCTCAATGTGTCGCCATCAAGTGCCACATGTCAACACCCTATTTCTAGTCTATAAGTATCTTAAGATATTTACAAGGCTAACTTGTTGCCTAGAAATATCTACACAAGCCAATACATATCTAGAAAACCCTAGATACTAGAGACCTCCATGTTCTTCTAGAACCTTTCGTAGTCTTCCGCTCTATTCTGTCCCCATCAGAAACCTTCCAAAGTCTTTTAGAGCCTTCTCATGTCTTCTGAATGCTTTTGGAGACTTCGAAATCTTCTAGAAGTGTCCGAGACCTTTTAAAACGTCTCGGAACCTTCCAGAAACTTGCGGAACGCCATGCCCAATTTTTGCGCCATTGAATTCTTCTTGTTATAAGGATCTTGGAATACTATAACACTTACCTTAAATTCTAATTCCTCAAGGGTCATCCGAACAAGTTTCTGACGCATGTGCGCGAGTCGTGACACAGAGCTTAAAGGGCGAAGATTATTTGATTTATCTCTAATTTGATTACTTTTATTTTAAAGCAAGTGAGTTAATTGCCAAGGACTAAGTTGATCGCCAATGCAAAGTCACTAAATTGAACATTCACTAAGTTGAGCATTTAACACAAATGATCAATTTAATAATTATGAAAATTAATCAAAACAGGGATAAGCATAAGACAATAAATAAAAAAGGTAAAATAAAAAAATATAACAAATAAACTTTGGTTAAGACAAGAAAATGTATCATGCATACAAATAAAATCATTAGAAAGACACAACCACAGTTCTAATTTTGGGTGAAACTAACAATAAATCTGTATCACAAATCCAACTTATGCTAATTAAATTAGATTCCAAGCCTTACAACATAATACACTCTTTCCAACTGAGGCAATCTATTAACTTTTAAAGTTCCTTGTCCAAGAACTCTCCTTATAGTTCCATCACCAAATGTAATAGAACCATCTCCACAAGACTTAAAATCAATTAAGAGAATTTTATTGCATGTTATAAATCAATTAAGAGACTTTTGTCGCATGTTATATGCCTATCAAAATTCCAATTTGTGTTAGCAAGTCAAATTATTCTTTTTAATACAAGTTTTTCTTACCTTAAGTTTTGATTTCCTCTCATAAAGTTTTGATCTGCTTCCAGTTAATTTCGAAAGTTCAAAATAATGAGGTCTTACAAGTCCTTCTACACCACAAAAGAAATAGAGAGGAGCAAAATTTTCTTTACCTTTTTCTAGAATCTTCTTTATTTCGGCAATATAGCTGTCAAATGAAGAAGCTTTCACAAAAACAATCTTTGAGGATGAAGCTTGTTCAGAGGTATTGTACCAAGGCCATGTTTGATTGAATTTGCTAGTCCAAGATCAATGACCTAATCAAGTCGTGCAAAACTTATTTTCAACTTTTGAATGCTTCTTGAGCTTTGGACAGCTAGGTTTTTCAATTTCTTCAAATGATTGCTTTTTAGCATAGTTCTTCTCACAGCATGCAAAATCCAAATGCTTTTTCGAATCTTCATTATTCTTCTTTTCTCCAAGCCATTGGTTTTAAAAATCCTGGTAGGTGTTTTGTATTTCTTCCGGATACTTTCCTTCATCAGTATCATTTAAAAAAAAAAAAATTAACTTTACAAAGGATTCTTCGAAAGAAATCCATAAAGTTGCTAGCGTGTTTTGATTCTTGATCATTTTTTGAGTTTTCATCACTCCATATTGTTGCATTCAGCACCTTTTCTTTGTTTATCTTGATGTTTGCACATTCAGATTGAATTTTCCGAATCTAATATACTCTCTACATTAGATTTGATTTTTGTGTTCATGTTCTCTCATAAACTTCTTGAAATTTTTGGTTGCATCATTTTGTTTAGCTGAATCAAATTGATTTTCTTTTTGTCCTACTAAAAATTATTTTTCAAGAATTTTGCATAATCTTCTCTTTTTTTTTTTTTTTAGTAACCAAGGTGTTCTCATCTCCCACTTGCTTTCTTGAAATTTTTGGTGGCATCATTTTGTTTAGTTGAATCAAATTGATTTTCTTGTTATCCTTCCAAAAATTATTTTTCAAGAATTTTGCATAATCTTTTTTTTTGGTGACCGAGGTGCCTTCGTCTCCCACTTACTTCATGGAATAAGCTACAAAACCTCATTGTGGTCTCACCATTTAATCCTTGATCACCCCTTATCACTTGTGCTAACCTATTGCAGGTTTGCATAATCTTTATTCAAGAAATTTTTCTTGCCACTGCCATCATCAAGAAAAGCATCATTAGTTTCCTGTTCATTTGTATAAAGCTCAAAGCAATGCTCTTTTCATTCTTCTTAGGCTTCCAACACATTTCAAACGCTTGTAAGGAGCCTATCAATTCATCAACTCTCATATTGTCAATATCTCTGCTTTCTTCGACTGTTGTAACTTTAGCTTGAAATCTTTTAGGTAATGATCTCAAAAGTTTACCAAAAACCAAAACATCAAGATCAACTTTTCCAAGAAAAAAATGCATTAGTAATTTCACAAATTTTTGAATGAAAGGCAGCAACAGATTCATTATCATTCATGGATAAAATTTCAAATTGAGATATAAGTAACCCGAAACTTTTAATAGTATTAGTACCTTCATTCCTTGTTTGTAAAATATCCCAAGCATCTTTAGCAACCGTATAAGTAAAGATAAGTCCAATTGTGTTTGATCAATAGAGCAGAAAATGACATTGACACATTTAGAGTTCCAATTTCTTTAGTTGTATTCTTCAACTATCCATTCTGCAACAGTCTTCTTCTCTCTTTCTCGTAAAACACTGATTCTCTAAGGAAGCATCCAACCTAGCTCAATCGCTGACCGCACATGTTCATCAATGGACTTAAGGAAAGGCTCTTACCCTACCTTCCAGTAAGGATAATTATTAGCAATATTGCCTATGTACCTAAACGAATACATAAAATCTAGTTTGGAACCAATGATCTCACTAAAAATAAAATCAACAAACTGCTCTAATACCAATATTAGACCAAATTAGATATCATAAAATATAAAACCAAATTGTAGAGAATAAGCAAAATAAATGAGAGAGAGAAATTTTTACGTGATTTGATTCAACCAACCTACATCTATGGAGGCTAATTCATGTATGAGAAATTCACTATATTTTCATATGTTTACAACAACCCTAAGACTTACAACCTACAAACTCCCTTTGTTCTAACCCCTACATTTTGTAAAGTAGTTCTTTCTAGAACTTTCACATACATGACTCACTTCTCATCTTGAGCAATACCTCTCAATAAAAGAATTAATAAGAATAATAAGGAGAAGACAATGCACAACATAATCATCAAGAGTCGATAATTGATTTATAAATCTTAATAATCTGTAGATAAACTCTCTCTATAGCTACCGCCTTTGTCACTTCAACACAATTCAACATTCGTGCATTTGCGCTACTTCTCAATCAAGTGAGAAGCAAGCTTCACGTCTGATAAACTTCACAAACCCATCAACCAACGAAGAAGTTGAGATGTGACTGATCAAAAATGAGAGATGAGATGAACCGTGTGGCCTCTGCATAAGGAACGAAGATGATTTAGTTTATCTATGAGTAACTGCTTTTGTTTTAAAGCGAGTTGATCGCCAAGAATTGAGTTGATCACTAATACTAAGTCACTAGGTTGAACATTCACTAAGTTGAACGTTTAATGAAATGATCAATTTAATAACTACGAAAATTAGTCAAAATATGGATAAGGATACGACAGTAAATCAATTCGTTTAAGAATTTTTAATTAAAAAACAATATTATATAAAATATTAATAAAAGAAATTGACATTATCCCCCCTTAAACCTTAAAAAAAATATAAGATCCACAAAAATAACAGATAAACCACAATGAAATTAGAAAAATCAGTAATTTAATTTATGTAATACAAATTATATATATATATATATATATATATATATATATATATATATATCCTATAAATTAATCTTTTTGAACGAAGTTGATCTGCTATTATTTTTTATCACATTTTAAGTACTAGAAAACTATAAGACAACATTATTATGAAATATTCAAACAAAAAAAAGGTATTTCAGTAATGAACAGAAAAGATAATAAATAAAACATTCAAATATAGAAATGGTTGATAATATGAATAAGTTTTGCAACGAAAATTTAATAACTTTCTTTAACCAATACCGAAATAAGTTTATTGATGTATTGGTGTTTGTAAGTTTCCATAGTTTATATAGATGCTACCATAAATGCAATATCATTTGTGTAATATTGCTCTTAATTATGAATAGGATAACCAAATTATATACATATGTTATAGTAATGTTATACATTACTCTTAATTAAAATATAAGAATATGCTTTTAATATATTGAAAAGCTTTTTTTCCCCCAATTGATAGAGAAATTCTTTCTTTATATAATGCAAAAAAATATAAGGCATCATTTTCTCACCTCCCAGTCCCTGCCTTACGCTTTTAGAAATATCACAACCTCATTGGATGTAGTTAAAAAAATAATTATAAAAAAAAGATCAAAATTAAAGGGTTGGTTAAAAAAAAAATCATATGTTCAAAAATTTAAAAGCTATAATCATAATCGAACAAAATGATATGTCTTTTCCCTATCAAACACAAGAAACAACAATACAATAGAGTAAAATGATGTATCAAATTGTTGAACATCAAAGCCCTGATAACAATCTTTCGATTCATCAAGTGCGGTCATGGTGTTTAAATACTTTTTTTATGCGACGCCATTTTTCAAATCCTACCTTTAATTTTTCTTCAAGTTGAAATTATTCATTAATTTTTATGTGAGCATCCTAATTATAAAAATTTTAGTACACCCTTAATTTGTAAATATAAGTGAGTGACCATATCCCCATAAAATATAACAGCTACATCTATTTGAAAGATTTAGTTATATTTTCTAAAATTTGATAAATAAATCTTGTAAATATAAAATTCAACCATATTTAATCTTTTATATTTTGATCATATTATGATTAAAATTAAAAAAAAAATTAACCTTCCTTACGTTAGTCTTAAGTTTAATTGGTAAACACTAAGGGGCTGTTTGTTTCACTCACTTATATCTGAATCTATTCAGATTTAAGAGGTTCATAAAATTTAGGTTGTTTGTTTTACAATCTAATCACTTATTTTCAGATGAAATTATCTGAATACAAAAAGTAAAATTTTATCACTTTTTTCACTCCTAATGTCTGAAAATTGAAAAATATCTAAACTACCCTCGTCATTATCAAGTCTGATTATCATCAACTACAGTATTATTTATTTGTTGCATTAATTTACAGAAAGCTGAAAGAGAGAGAGAGAGAGAAGGAAAGGTGAAATGACGGAGAGGGAAGAAATTTTCGTAGAAAAAGAAAAGAGGTTGGGAGGCGGGGGTTGGGTGTGGTTTGTAGGAGAGAGAAAATATTTTTTAAATTTTAATTAGAGATAAAAAAATTATTTGAAATTGATGAACAAACAAATAAGATGAGATAATTTTAGTTAAAATAATTAATTTAAGAAAAAGTTTGGTTAATGATTAAAAAAGAATAAATTTAAATAAAATAAAATAAATTAAAAATTTACAATAAATTTAATAATTAAAAAATATAGTTAATAAATATTAAAGGTATAACTATTGATAATTTTGTTTAATTTTATTGACTAAAGGATTATAACAAACATAATATAAATATTTTATATTTTTTATTACATGGGTAAAAAAGTCACATTGATGTTAAATATTTCCTTACTACTTTTTTTAAGTGATATCTAAAAGAGTAAATAAACATCTTAATAAGTGATAAAAATTAAGTTCTATTAAGTATTTAGATCTAAAAAGTGTTAAGTGATTGAAGCAAACACCACCTAATTATAACATGAAAGGTTAATGATGTTTCAAGAATCATAAGGAGATAATTGAAGAAAAAGTAAAAATTAGGGTTGATTCGAGATTATCCACAAAAATCATAGGAAATAATAAAATATATACATTTTTTGGCTTTCAAAAACATTAACATAGGATTCCCGGAATTCGCACCGAAGTCTCCAGTCCAGCCTAAACAAAGCAAAGCTATCCAAACGAACTTTCGTTTCTCTCTCTTCTGTCTGTGTGTCTGTCTTTGTTTTTTAACTTTTTCCTCTCGTTGCTCTCTCTCACTTCACTTCTTCACTTTACTCTCTCTTTCCGTCCTTCATGGCTGAAGGATCTCCCAACCCAACCCAACCTCCACCGCCCGCCGACCCACCTGCCATAACTCCAACAGAAGAGCCCCCCTTGCCTGGGGAGGCTAGATCCTTGGCTGCAATGATGGAGAAAGACAAAGACTCATCATCACCACCACCCACTGAAGATGAGAAGAAAGAGGAAGTTGCTGCTGTTGTTGATGCTGCAGAGAATGAGAAGCCGCTGGAAGAGCATAAGATTCCTCAGAGCTTGATTTCGTTTAAGGAGGAGAGTAATATCGTTGCTGATCTCTCGGATTTTGAGAGGAAGGCTTTGCAGGAGCTGAAGCAACTTGTACAAGAAGCTCTCGACAATCACCAGTTCAGTTCTCCTCCTCCGCCGCCACCGCAGCATCCGCCTGCTAAAGAGGAAGAGAAACAGGAGCAGAAGGTTGAAGAGGTAGTGGCTGAGCCCTCTTCAGACGCTCAAAAAGCTGAAGCAGATGGGTCAGAATCTGATGCCAGCACTGAAATAAAGCCACCCCAAGTGGAGGAAAACCCTGAAAAGCAAGTGGTAGAGGAAGCCAAAGAGGAGGCCAAAGTGGAAGAGAAGGCTGAGGAGAAAGCAGTGGAAGGAGCCAAAGCGGAAGAGAAGGCTCAGGAGAAAGCTGTCGAAGGAGCCAAAGAGGAGGTGGAGGTGGAGGAGTTGTTCATATGGGGAGTTCCATTGCTGAAGGATGACAGGAGTGATGTGATTCTCTTGAAGTTTCTGAGGGCCAGGGATTTCAAGGTGAGGGATGCTTTTATCATGATCAAGAACACGATTCAGTGGAGGAAAGAGTTTGGGATAGACGCGCTTTTGGATGAGGATCTGGGTGATGATTTGGAGAAAGTTGTATTCATGCATGGATATGATAGGGAAGGGCATCCTGTGTGTTACAATGTTTATGGGGAGTTTCAGAACAAGGAGTTGTATCAAAAGACATTTTCAGATGAGGAGAAGAGGAGGAAGTTCCTGCGTTGGAGGATTCAGTTCTTGGAGAGGAGTATTAGAAAGCTTGATTTCAGGCCTGGTGGGATTTGCACTATCTTTCAGGTGAATGATCTCAAGAACTCTCCGGGGCCTGGAAAGCGTGAGCTTAGGCTGGCTACAAAGCAGGCTCTCCAGTTGCTTCAGGACAATTATCCTGAATTTGTCGCCAAACAGGTATAAAATAAATGCCCTTATGTGGGTTGATTACATTCTTTGTGTCAATGCTGTGATAGAGAAGGTTTAATTGATAATTGGTTTTGGTTTTGGATTTGTTTAGGTGTTTATCAATGTGCCTTGGTGGTATCTTGCATTCTATACAATGATTAGTCCCTTTATGACTCAGAGGACCAAGAGCAAGTTTGTTTTTGCAGGCCCATCGAAGTCTGCTGAAACCCTTTTCAAGTTAGTGAATCGGTTATCCTTCCGTTTCCAGCTTTTAATCTTTTTGTTCTTTACTGTGTGGTTGGTTTTAATGCTAGATTGATTGATTCTATTTGTTGAAACAGATATATATCACCTGAACACGTGCCGATTCAGTATGGTGGCCTGAGTGTAGATTACTGTGATTGCAATCCAGAATTCACCATTGATGATCCTGTCACTGAGATCTCTGTAAAACCAGCAACCAAGCAAACTGTGGAAATCATAATTTATGAGGTAAGATTGCAATTTTCGATCTTCTTGTACTAGTTGTCAGTACATGCTCACCTGTGTACCTATGAAGCTCAATTAAATGCATTTCTAGAAAATGTTTGCGATAAATCAAATGTTTGCCGTCGTTTTTACTAATTTGGGTTGGTGAATTGTAGAAATGTATTATCGTTTGGGAGATCCGAGTGGTTGGATGGGAAGTGAGCTATGGGGCTGAATTTGTGCCTGATGCTAAAGACCATTACACCATCATTATACAGAAGCCTACAAAAATGGCCCCAGCTGATGAACCTGTGTTGTGCAGCAGATTCAAAGTTAGTGAGTTGGGTAAGATATTGCTCACAATTGACAACCCAACCTCAAAGAAGAAGAAGTTTCTCTACAGGTTCAAGATTGAACCCTTCTCTGATTGAGGATTTAAACTATTAGGGCTTTGAATATAAAAATTTAATTTATATCCCTTTTAGTTTTTGGTTAAGTATCTGCATTTCGTTATGCTTATTTTGTGGAGAAGCAATGCTACAGAGAATGGTACATGAGTGTGAATTTGTGTTGGTTTGCAAGGTTTTACTTTGAAATAGCTAGAATTATCAGTTTCTGGGCAGAAAGACAGATTTGAGGCCAGTGGGATCATATATGGTATGTAAGATTTATTGGGGTGTTTTTCACTGTATATTTTCTTTTACTTTTTTTTTTTCCATGGATGTCTATATCTTGGAACCAATTGCACCCTTGTAGTTTCAAAGGATATATGCGATTGGCTGGTATTTTGTACATCTTGAATTCTGGACATTTTAGATGACTTCCTGAGAGTTAAAATCTTACAGTTTTAGCTGCCATTGATCTTATTTATTTGAATTTGATAATAGCTAGGCTACCAATTAAACCTGTTAACCCAGGTTTATTTTGAGCATTTTAGTTGTGTTGTGTTGTTCTAGTATACTAATTTCTCTTCCCTGCTCAGTTTTCTTCTCTATTTTACGTCTCTTATCTGTTTTCTACATCAACCTTCAAAAATAGTGATTAATCTCCCCTAATGATATCATGTCGTGGAATCATCTAAATTTTTCCGCCAATATGCCATTGTCTTTACGGCTAAGCTTCATCTTAATCTTATTACTGTTCCAATATCATGTTTACTTAGGTAATGGAGAGTTTTACTTTTGGATTAACAGAAAGGTTAAAACCAATCAAAGAAAGAGAAATAGAATTTGCCTTCACCAAACACTTTCAGGTAGTTGCATAGGACGTAATTGAACTATTTCTTCTTCCTTTGTAGGAGTTGTTTGTTTTTTGTCTTAGCTGCTGCATAATTGGTATTATTACTCAGTTATCTATGAACTTTGTATATTCGGTAGAGTTATCGGAAAGCTTAGTGGTGTGATCAAGTAATTGGATTTAAATTAGCACAGATATGATAGATGCTAACTAAACTTCATTTTTTGAACCATAAGATTAAGTATTCACTTTGTTGAACTGCATTCTCTATGTTGAGGAAGCTGTCCAGCAAATTTACTGTTTATATAGCTGATTCTATACGATCTTAGTTTAAAACCTGCATACTGGTGAGGACAGGGTCACAGGGTGTGTAATCAGTGTTACGATACCGAACAATAACGGATAAATTTGTTGAGACTGGATTTGTTTGCCATGCATTTAACACTAGTGTTGCTGGAAATAATGTTCAATAATAAATGGTTCTTCTGAGGCTTCGTTTTTGGTGTTCTCCAACGTTAAGCTACGTTTCTGATTTCGAATACATTGCGGTGTTTGTGCTTATATGTACTTGTTCATGCTTTTGTACTTGCCACTATGGATGCTGGCTGGGCTGCTTCAGAAAGCACCCCTTTTGCTTGTATCATATGCAAGCCCTTAGGTAAGGAATTTTCCAATTGCATTAACTTTCTGATCTTCATATGATGCTCATTCTTGCTGCAGCTTATTACACAATCTATTGTTTGTCATTGACCCGATGCCACCGCAATGTTAAATGTATTAGCATCGTTTCTCCTAATGCAAAGTCTTGGTCAGCTTTGTCCTTCAGGTTTCATAGAATGTGACCTCTCTCTCACCATTTCTTTTCTAGCCTAAAATTCTATTATACCATTGCTAGTTTACTTTTTGCATTGTTTTTGTTTCGCCGCAATGCTTTCTTGGCTTTTGTCATTGGATGGAACAATTTGGTAGTTGATTTGGTGATATAGTAACGTGGTTTACATAAATTACAAAAGCCAGCAAGCAGCTCCCTTGAATGATTGTGGTTGGTAACTTGGTTGGCTTTATGTATCATTATAACCTGAATACTTTTAGTTGAATATTTAATTCATTAAGACTTAGATTATGTTATTTTCTTCTTAGAGGTCTTAGATTATGATTGCTCATGCTTATGTGTTCATTGAATGAAACCAATGCAGGTGAGCGTCTGGTGGGCTATGTCTGTGTCTTTTAACTGCACTTTTGTGCTGGCGTGCCCCAACCTAATGAAGCATAATTCATATTTAACAATCATTTCCTCTTGCGATACTTCTCGCGTTTGTTTTAGATTAGAATATTTACTTATTCGCGATATTAAAGGAGCTACCTCGGCGTTGTTAAAGAAAAAATTTGGTTGAGAAGGTGGGTCAAGAAAAGTAATAAAGAATAAATATGTTCTAATTGAAAAAATTGAAATTGGCCCAATGTGCAGAATTAGAAAGCTTTGCACAATTTACTTTAAATCTCAATAAAGATACTCTCGAGTCGATTGGTGAGGGGTTAATGATTACGTAAATTGCATTCAATAAAGTTAATGCAAATGATTAATATAATTTATTAATATCATAAATATTACTGAGTTGCGTGGTGTCGAATAAATGATGTTATAATAATTTGTATATGGATTTATAAGTGTAGTATTATTTTTAAAAGTTGGACAGGTAAGAATTTCTCATTGAATTGCATGGAAATTGAACACATAAGAATTCCTTATTGAGTTACACACTTAAAAACGAAAAAAATCTCAATTCCAAATAAAATTGTAAAAAACGAAAATGTAATATCTATTTCTTGAGAAAGACTTCATCTTGCTGAGTTGGAGTCTAATCAATTTGCTCGGATTTACTTAGATTTTAATGTATTCCAATGGAGGTCAAGGAAATGGAACAGGTGGGGTATGAAAAAGCCAATATTAAAATAACTTTGTATAAGTAACTGTTTTTAAAACATTCGATACAATATATTTGGTTGAGAATATCATATGTGTATAGTGGCGTTGTATGCTAAGCCCATCTAAATATTTTCTTTATTTAATATGAGTGATACGATGTTTTGTGGAATAAAAATGATATAAGGTCATGTTTGGCACGCAACATTGTATAGTATTATTTTTAATAATTGTATTGTATTAATTAATGCTATGCATAATATAGTGAATGTTTGGTAAAACATTACACTGTACTATTTTTTATACTATATTATACTATATTTATGTTTGGAGTATTTTTAAATTGTATTATATTATCTTTCATTTCAAAAATTAACAACATATTATTAAATAAATTAATATTATTTTTATACCAAATTAAATAAATTAAATACTAAATAAAATAATTATAACCTACAATTATAAAAATATATAATCTTCCTCATATTTAATTAAATTCATATTGTCCTAATTAATATAAAAAAATTATATTATAAAAATAGTTTTCTTGTGTCACAAAGTACAGTCTATAACCAAAAAAAAAAAAGAAAAAAGAAAAGACTTGTTCCATTTCTATTAAATTCATATTGTCTTAATTAGATCAAAATAAAAATATAATTTTTTTATTTTACACAAAATTATTATTGTATATAAGGGTTTTGTTGTATTTTAAAATTAAAGAGGAAATATATAATGATTTATTAATTTAGTGTAGTGCAGAGTAATGCGGTGATTTTTCTTTACATTAGACAATGTAATACATGTTACATTAAATTATGCAGTGTATTATTTAGTACAATGTAAAGTTTGTTCCAAACATAAGTACTGTATAAATTAATACAGTGCAGAGTTTTTATACAGTACAATGTTGGCTGCCAAACATGCCATAATAGACTTATCTCATAATTTAAAATCATTTCATAAATAAATTATTTACTTCTAATCTGATACTTGTTTCATCTTGGTTTATGAGATTTTCAAACCATAATATTATTAGAAGAAAAGTTAAATATTTTAGCTCACTAATAGTACAAATATTATAAATAATAATTAATATAATGAAAATATATTTATTAACTTATTTTATAAATTATTAACAATCGAATTATCTAAATATCACATTAGTAATATTTTTTTTATTTTTTTTATTACTCGTTTGAGATGCTTTCTACTTCGTCTATGAGATTGGACTTAGATGTCCAAATTTCACATTTTATTTTGAAATATCTTCATTCCTCATCTGTTGTTGATTTCTTGTATTTACATCATTTCTTTTCCATTGTTTTGAAATAGTCTAATTTATACATAAAACATAGATGTTTAAACTATCTCAAAATCAAATTATGATTTAATAAAGAAGATTGGGTACCAAATATAATTTTATTGAGAATAGAAATTAAGGCTGACTTCTCTTAATGGAAATGAAGTTTGAAGACACATTAAATTAACAAAAAAAAAAAAGAATGATTTTTTAAGTAAAACGTTTTAAAACAATAAATGACAGTTACTATTCTTAAACTTCAGTAAAATAAATTTTTTCCTGATATTTCATAAAACATTAATTCTTCATTGGTATTTAAGTATAACAAAAATATTTAATTTGAAATTTATCTATCTACATTTTAAATATATATTATTTTATGAGGAGAATTTCAACAAAGGGTAAAAAGATTAAAATTTACCATTAATAAAAAAGAATATAAAAATGATATAAAAAGGAAAAAAATAATATCATCCTTGATATATATGTTAAATACGATTTCATCCTTAAGATTGTAGAAATATACAATCATATCATGTAATCTTGAATTTAACGTGAACATAAATATAAAACATATGAAATATCCTTTTTAAGATTTCAAAAATCTCACTTCTCCTATTTTTAATATATTAATACTCGATCATAAAATTCCGAAAATTTAGAATTCATGTCGATCGGCATATGCATGATATACTTGTAAAATAATTGAGACCATTTTAAGTTGAAAAACACCTTCAAAAATTTATTATATCAGGTTTAGTCTATGTCATTATTTTTTATAACATTTAATTGTCTGAAATAATGATTATCGGTACAATTATTTCTCTGTATGTTTTTTATTAAAATAAAAATTCTCATAATTCTATGATTTGTGGAAAATTTGATATGATTTTTCAAATATAGATCATTTAATTTTGAAAAAGGCGTATCAAGCATTTCAAAACTTTACATGTATTGAATATAAGGTGAAAAGGATATTATGTAAATAGTTGAAACTTCAGAGACGAAGTAGTATTTGATCAAATCCCAGGGATAATATTGTTAGTGGTCCTTTTATAAAATATGGAAACTTTTTAAAAGTATAATCAGGGTTAGGGTTGGGGTGATCCTTTTTGAAAGAATAAACAGGGTTGAAGGTGACCCATCCATGTCTCCATCAGCTTGTTGCCGAAGTGTAGAGTAGAGGAGCTCAAATCAGATATTTTTGGCTCTAACGGAAGGATAAGGGGCCGCAGTTCATTGGTAAAAACGACATGCTCTACATATTATAGTGTTTCCGTCTTTTTCAAGGACAAATATCCTATCACAATTTCAACAATTTGTATCTTTGAAAATACACCAGGATTAAAAAAAAAAAAAAAAAAGGCTATCTTGACTGCACTGTTTTTAATTTTAGCTATATCCTAAACTTCTTTTTTATTGCCCAATCATATTCAACGCCAAGTAACAAACATAATCTCATTTCAACGTTGTGCTTGATGGGAGTTCAGTTGTGTTTAGACGAGTGTTTACGAAACTCCCGTTACGTTGAGAAAACTAGCTAGCTAGCATAACAACTCAACATACTCAACACTTTGGTTAAAATTATAGCTCAAGGGCTAAGCAGCATAACTGAGGAAAGGGAACAATTCATGAAAAATCTACATCCAAGGAGTTGGAGAGTTTCTCATTCACTTTGAGGGCTGAGGAGATTACCCGAAACCATATCAAATATGCCTAACCGATGCCAACCTACCGCCTTTACTAGTGGGTCAAACTGTATATTGCCTACACCAGGGCGGAGGCAGTTCAGGCCCAGGAGGGGCAACTGCCCCTCCTGGGATTTTAAAAATTCTTAGATGTTTTGTATGTAAATGGGTAAAATGATTATATTGTCCCTGCTTGAAAAATTTATTTACTTTATACTTATAGCCCAATGTGAAATATTAAACCCAAGTCCAAGTTAACAAAAAAAATCAAAACCCAATGCAAATAACAACAACTAAAATGTAAGCCCAACACAAATAAAAACTACAAAAGCCCATATGTAAATAAAATATTCATTCTCTCCTGCACCTCCATTCTTCCTCTACACGCCAAGCCAAAGAAAAGAACTGCTGCCACTGCACTCCAGCAACAGCAACCAGCGGGCATTCTTCCTCCTCAACACGCCAAGCAAAGAAAAGAAGTGCTGCCAGTGCACTCCAGCAACAGCAACCAGCGGGCAGCGTCCAAGGCACCAAGCATCATTCAACCTCTCTTCACCTCTTCTTCCCCAAATTTCATTCAACAAAAAAATAATTAGGTAAATAAAATTTCTACTTTAAGGGCTAAGTATTTTAGTTTTATTTACTTCCATTATCATATTTATTATTTATTTAGGAATGCTTTTGACTTATTAGGGATTTTTTTGAACTTTTTTATTTTGATTATAAACTTAAAATCTATTGTGTTTATATTTGAATTTATTAGTTAGCATTAGAATAATAGAATTAGACATAGATTGTATATATGTGTTTAACTAAATTTATATTAATTAGTTTATTAGAATTAAAAAAATTAAAACAAATTGCACATGGTGTTGAGTTCTTACTTTTATTTTCCTCTTTATTTCTTATTTCTACTCCTTGATTTATCATGATTTTTTTCTTGAAATGTTTTATTTTGATTATAATCACATAAAGAGTTAAATGAATTTGGGAAGATCAATGGCATAACATGAAATTTGGACCATCATAAGTTCTAGATGTAATTACATTTTTTTACCACTATTTGAAATTTAATTGGACCATCATTGGTTGTCTTTGTCATTTGCATTTATGTTAGCTACTTTGTGATGTAGGACAAGCTAAATATGCTTTAAAGATTTTAATTTGTGTTAAAATTAGGATTAATCTTAAGTTATGTGCTTCTTTTGTTTTTCCTTCTCTCTTAAGGTTTTTGAATATAAAAGCCTTTTTTATTGTTATGTTTTGTAGATTTTGAATATGAATGAATAAATATTAGTTTGTCCTTCTAATTTTCTCTTTTCCATCTTTTTTTTCTTTTTCTCTATTTGACTACTTTCTTTCTATTTCTCATTCTAACCTTTTATATCTTGTTTGAAATTTTAAAATAACAAAAGCAAAGTCTTTTTTTTAAGCTTTTATTTATTATCCTATTTTATTTAATTTGATGTAGTAATGGAGAAATATTTCAAAAGAAAGTCAACATCACCGCCTCTATTAAAGACAAATCAAGATAGTTCAAATCAAGATGGTTCAAAAGATGATGTGGAAACCATTTTATCTAATCTTCCTACAGACCCCGGTTTACAACCTCGGATTTTAGATTATAATCCAAATATTCGAGATCTAGTTCGAAGGGCAAACTTGCAAAAGAGTCCATGTCAACCTAGAGACCATGAGTTTCCTTTCAAAAAATTTGGACAACTATCAAGACGATTTGTTTATTCTTGGTTTGATGAATACCCCGGTTGGTTGGAGTATAGTGTAGCAAAGAATGCGGCATTTTGTCTTTATTGTTATCTTTTCAAGCTACAAATAGGTGATCAAGGAGGTGGTGAGTGTTTTGTTGGTGAAGGCTTTTCCAATTGGAAGAAGAAAGAAAAGCTTAGACAACATGTTGGAGGTCCCACTAGTATTCACAATGAAGCTAGGAGAAGTTGTGAAGCATTAATGAATCAAAACCAACATATTGAAACATTTTTCTCCAAGCATTCAGATCAAGCTCGAAGTGAGTATCGAACTCGTTTGATTGCTTCCATTGATTGCATTCGATTTCTTTTAAAACAAGGGCTTGCTTTTCGGGGTAATGATGAATCTGAAGATTCATGTAATCCAGGTAACTTCCTTGAGCTTTTACAATTTCTTGCTGATCATAATGAGAATATTAAAGCTGTTACCTTGAAAAATGCTCCTGATAACCTCAAATTGACATCTCCTGAGATTCAAAAAGACATTGTTAAAGCTGTTGCAGTTGAGACCACTAATGCCATTATTAAAGAGATGGGTGATGCATTGTTTTCCATTTTGGTTGATGAATCTCGAGATATATCAATGAAAGAGCAAATGGCTGTAGTATTACGTTATGTGGATTCGAATGGACTTGTAGTTGAGCGGTTCATAGGAATTGAGCATGTTGCTAGTACTACTGCTCTTTCACTTAAAGCATCACTGGATAACCTATTTTCAAGGCATGGATTAAGCATCTCTAGATTGCGTGGGCAAGGTTATGACGGAGCTAGTAATATGAAAGGTGAGATTAATGGTCTTAAAGCATTAATTATGAATGAGAATAGTTGTGCTTACTATATTCATTGTTTCTCTCACCAACTTCAGTTAGCGTTAGTTGCTGTTGCAAGGAATCATGGTGATGTTGATACTCTTTTTAGTGTTGTTACTAACATTGTGAATGTTGTTGGGGCATCATCTAAACGTCGTGATATTCTTCAAGAGAAACGAGCTATTGAGCTTATCCAAGCACTCAATGATGGTAGTCTTTCAAGTGGGCAAGGATTAAATCAAGAGACTACATTGAAACGTTGTGGTGAAACAAGATGGGGTTCACATTTTGGTACTTTAGTGAGCATAATTCATATGTTTGCAGCGTTAATTGATGTACTTGAAATAGTTGCTGATGATGGAGCAAATGATAATCAAAAATATGAAGCAAAGACATTACTAATGTGGATGCAATCATTTGATATTGTGTTTACTCTTCATTTGATGAAAGATATAATGGGTGTCACAAATGAATTGTCACAAGCATTACAAAAAAATGATCAAGATATTGTGAATGCAATGATGTTGGTTAGATTGTGCAAACAACGGTTGCAAACAATGAGAGAAAGTGGGTGGGATTCTTTGCTTGATGAAGTTTCTTCTTTTTGTGTCAAGCATCATGTTCATGTTCCAAAGATGAAGGATGTGTATCTAAATCCAAGGCGATCACAACGCAAAGCTCAAGAAATCACGAATTTGCATCATTATCGTGTTGAGCTATTTTATTCCATTTTAGATATGCAACTTCAAGAGTTGAATAATCGTTTTAATGAGGCTAACACTGAGTTACTTCTTTGTGTGGTATGTCTATGTCCAAATGAATCATTTTCTGCTTTTGATAAGAAAAAACTTATACGTTTTGCACACTTTTATCCTAAAGAATTCTCTACAATAGATCTTATGACACTTGAGTTTCAACTTGATACTTATATTATGGATATGCGTTCTAGTGTTGAGTTTTCAGGATTGAAAGGGATTAGTGATCTTGCAAGGCGTATGGTTGAAACTAAAAGAGATAAGGTATATCCACTAGTTTACATGCTTGTGACTTTGGCTTTGATCCTACCTGTTGCTACAGCTACTGTGGAGAAGGTATTTTCAGCTATGAATATTGTGAAGAACCGATTACGAAATCGGATGAATGACCAATGGATGAATGATAGTTTGATTATATATATAGAGAAAGATATAGCTAGTAGTATTGACAATGAAATCATTGTACAACGCTTTCAAAATATGAAAAAGCGTCGTGGACAGTTATAGATCAATAAATATTTTATGAACTTTTATTAAGTATTCATGTTTATTACTTGAGAAAAATTTTTACACCTATTACTCTTTAATTTATTGCCCCTCCTTGGTGAAATTTCTGGCTCCGTCCCTGTACGGAAGCATTATTGGCAGCCTGTTATACCTCACAACAAGTAGACCAGACTTGTGCTTTAGTGTAGGACTTTGTGTAAGATTTCAAGCAAATCCCAAAGAATCACATCTGGCAGCAGCTAAGAAAATCATTAGGTATGTACATCGAACACATGATTATGATATATGGTTTTCTAAACATACAAATGATTATCTTGCATGGTTTAGTGATGCTGACTGGGCAAAAAATACAGATGACAGAAAAAGCACATCAGAAGGGTGTTTTTATCTTGGTACTAACTTTGTTTCTTGGCACAGTAAAAGGCAAAATTCTATTTCTCTATCTACTGCTGAAGCTGAGTATATAGCAGCAGGAAGTTATTACACACAACTACTATGGATGAAGCAAATGTTGAGTGATTATGGTATTGAACAGAAACCTATAACTGTGTTTTGTGATAATACTAGTGCTATAAAAATTTTCAAAAATCCTGTTCAATATTCTAGAACAAAACACATCGACATAAGATACCATTTTATAAGGGAACTTGTAAAGTCTAAGGTGATACACATTGAATACATCTCCACTGATAAACAATTGGCTTGGATACAACAAGATTTGAGAATCTAAGAAAGGCCTTAGGCATCTGTCAGTTATCTGAATAAACACTGCTTACTGTTATGTCAATTATATCTGCAATATCATAAGTTTTCTTCTAATTTAGCATATGTGAGCTGTAATATAAAAGTTGTGTGAATGATAAGATACTGGTTTAAAATGAAAAATACAGAGAGGGCTACCAATATATGATTTCTAAAAGCCGTCATTGAGAGTAACCTCAAGTTATCTAAGAAATATATTGAGGTCACCCACTCAAATGAAAATGGCTACCTCTATATTGTGTGAAAGCTACTGTATTCATAATCCAATGTGATTAATTCATAATATGTCAGAATAATATTTTTGACATCTCAATCAATTGAAATGATGAATGAAAAATAGCTTTCATGTGAAAATAATAAACAGCTCTGAAATATGTTTTCTTAGAATGATTCATATGATATTCAGATATTGTTGTTATGTTAGTTTTAACTGTTTTCTGTTCTGTTTTTCATATCATACGATGCTCTTTGTGTCTATCTAAAATTTGATTTACCTTGTGTGTCTATGTGTCAAAAATGCCATGTCAGCTTTATTGAATTGAGGGGGAGAAGTTTCAGTGGCGGGAATCCTAACTCTATTAGAATTCCTTATTCTAGTGGAAATCAAATTTTGAAATCCTATTCATTAATGATAGTTATTAAGCGGTTTTGGAAAGGAAATTAAAATTAAATTTTGTTAAAAACACAATTTTTTAAATTAAGTCAAGTATATTACGAAATCAGTTAGGGTATTTCCTGTTCATACCATACTCCAACAATAGTTTCGACACTTTCTCTCTCGTCTTGCTGTTCTCTCTCTGCTCTGAGAAACTCTTGCAGACTTGAAACCCTGACAATGGCGACCACCTCAGTTGCCTCAAAAACATACAGTTCCTCATCTTCACAGAACGACTCTGGTTACAACAGTAGCAACAGTGAATAGTATCTCATTCACAACAGCCTCAAGCAGAGATTCTGATTGATCCTACTATGAGCGAAGATGAATTGATTTCAGTCAAGAAGATGAAAGACAAGGTGAAGCCAAAGTATAACAAGTTCCTCATAGCAGCCATCAAGCAAAAATTCTTGAAGTACACTTCAAAAAGGAAATTGTAGATGGAAAGGCCATTGAAGCTGACCAACTTCAACAACTATGGTCTGAGTGAGCTTCTTGAGTCTATATACTGACTCGTACGGTAAACAATTTTCTACCCCCTGTGAAGTCGTTAATTCAGGAGTTCTATGCTAAAATCTCTGCTACAATTGATGATCCGAAAAGCTTTCATTATCATAGAGTATATTGTAGAGGAAAGTTTGTGAAATTCTCACCGAATGTCATAAATACATTCTTTGATATACCAATAGGAAGCTTGCATTCGTTAGATGAGAATTTTGATATGGCTGTAGTGATTAAAGAATTGATTGGTAGAGCGGATATAGAATGGAAACCGAAGGATAGAATTGACCAACAATATCTCAAAAAGAAGTATCGGGTGATGCATAAGATTGTACGATTTAACTGACTTCCCTCATCATACCAAAACCAAGTCATGGAAGATAGAGTGAAGTTTTTGTTCTGTTTGGGCACCAATTGACCAATTAATTTTGGTTTATTGGCTTATAGAATGATTGCTCAGATTGCTCCATACAAATCTGACTATCATTTACTTTTTTTTCCTTGTTTAATTCAAAGAATTCTAGCACAAAATGGAATCCCCATAAGTCCTAAAGAACATACTAAAATTCTAACCAAGTCAATCACAAAAGGTTTTTTACATAGGTTGCATGATAAATCTGATCTCCCTGTATGAGAACCAAAACCCAGGAGAGTCCGGAAACATCCTATGGATAATGTAGAAGAACAACTTGCTGTGATAAATTATGTGTTGAATGATATTGTGCAGGATCTTAAAGATATCAAGGCTAAACAATCTGTTTTAGAGGCCAAGCTTGCAGGATAATCTGGTACTGTAAAAGAACCACAGCCCATGAAAATTGACAATGTGGTTCCTGAGAAGTCTGCAGAACACATACCAGAAACTGATGCACCATTGCCTAAAGCAACTGAGCTAATACCTACAGAACATCCAACTAAACAAACTGCTATTGAGACAGACATAACAGCAGAGAAGAAGAACAAGAAAAAGAAATTGAAGGCAACAGCAAAAGGATTGAAAGCAAAGAAGAAGATCAAATTGGTGAAGAAACCATCTCACAAGAGGAAGAAGAAAATTGGATCAGCAGCTCCAGAATTGAGGGATGAATCCTTGTCAGATGAACCACAACAAGCAGAACCCGAGATGAAATTGCCTTCACGACTTGCTGAGGAAGAACCTCATGTTTCTCTAGTCCTTGAAGCAGAACATTATTCTCCACCAACACAGTCACCACCACATGAAGCCACAACAACACCACCAGTAGACCACATTCAGGAACCTCCTCCAATAGTAGACACAACTGCACTAGCTACACCTCCACCATCTACACTTGCAGAAGAGTCACTAGTACCTTCTCAACAACATGTTGTTGAGTTATAGACAACAGAAACCAGTGCTGAACGCCTTTATAAGGAGATTCGCAAAATTGTGGCTGAAGTCACTACCACTTTCTCTGAGATAACTGAAGCACAGCCTGCTCCTGAGCCCACTGAGTAGCCTACACCAACTACTACTAGCAAACAGTACAAAATGAAGGCTGGCAGGATCAAGAAGCGCTCTAACAGTTCCTCTTCCCCACTTGTTCGCAAGTCTCCAAGACTGCGTCAGTTTTTGACAACTTGTCTTGAAATCAAGGGGGAGAAGGAGTTTCTGATATAATTTTTTTTATTTCTATTCTATTTTGTTTTTGAACTGTTCTGTTCTTTTAATTCTGTCTGATATTTTGATGATCTTCTCCAGGCTGCATGTAAGAAGTAAGTGGGAGTAAGGCATTCTGCTCTGTATGTATTTCTGTTCTGTTTTATTTTTGAAATGTTTTGTTCTTTTAATTCTGTCTGATATTTTGATGATCTCCTCCAGGGCAGTATGTAAGAAGTAAAGGGGAGTAAGGCATTCTGCTCTGTATGTATTTGAACTATTTTCTGCCTTGTGTTTCTAACTTATGTGTTATGTGTTTTTATCTGCCTATTTCATTTGATGTATGTTTTTTATTTACTCTGATCATGACAATGGTTGCAGTATTGTTTGACAAGTTTGTCAAACTTACTTTGTATCGTTTTGCAGGATCTACATAATTAGACGTTCTTCTATTATCTAATTTGCAACTGCATTATGTTGTTAGTATCTTAAGCATGATATTATTGTTTACTAGATCATGGTTGCTTATAGTTATGACTGACTTATCTCTATGAGCTTTTCGTTGATCAAAAACAGTTTGATGTTTTTATCACAAGTTGCCAAAAAGGGAGAGATTGTTAGCGTCAACGTGCATGTGCCATGCACATAATAGTTTTGTCTAACTTGTAAAAAAACAAGAAGATTTTATTGTTTATTATTTTACTATTTCTAGAAATATATTTTAAGAAGTATTTGATTTATAATCAATATCCTCTTAGAATAGGACATTATTTCATGTATCTTAGTGAAAATAGGAGAATATTTATTTATGTCCTAATTCCTTTAGGAGTTATATTTATATCGCTTCCTATTATATTTGTCTTTATCCTAATGTGAGTTTAATTAGGATTTTTACAGGAATATAAGGAGATTTCGTTCAGACTTCCCACTATTTATATTGTTATGTTTACATAACATATAGTTAATTGGTTGTGTCAAGTCTATGTCACGGCATTTCAGGAATTGAAAGGAAAGCTTCAACGCAAATTAGAATGCTTCATTAATTTGAATTTATGAGTGTTTTATTCATATATGAGAGGTTGTAATCGTACATGAATTGTTGATTAGGTCTGTATGAGTTAGTAGACTTTGGAGTTTCAAAAGAAAATCAATATGTATACATTTATATATTACAAAATTTGGGAATTATGTTTAAGGATTGAGTGGATCGGAAGATGGTGGACCTAGGTCCATGAACCAAGGCCTTATATGTATATAAGAGAGGGTTTTTCTAGAATTAAAGGAAAAAAAAAGGAGAGAAGAGTTTCACGGTTCCAGGAAGAGAAGAAGAGAAGAAAATAGAGGGAAGAAAAGAGAGAAAAAATTTCAAAGAAGTGTATAAGCTTGGAAAACAAGTAGGGATTTTTTAACACTATGCTTATCTCATGTCATGTATTGTGTTGTTTAATTGATATTGGTTGTTATGCATGTGATCTATTCTAACTTGATTGTTTTGTTGCTTGGATGATGATCTATGAGTGAAAATACTTATTGTAAGTTGATTTTTTGTGGTTTGAATGAGGAATTATGTGTGAAAACTAAGTGTTGATGAAGTGAAGTAGAGATGGTTTTGAGAGGAGTTGTAATTGATGTGACTGTCTTGTGTTGTTTGAGCTGATGCATTTTTCTGGATTGAGAATTGTATGATTTTTCATTTGTTTAGGAAAATAGACATATAAAGCTTTAATTAGCCGCTGATTTCGTTGAATTTGGAGTTAAAATAGATTTTTGATGAATTTTTGAAGTTGGGAATCGAAATCTGGAAATGGGATGCTTTATCCGACTCTGGATTTCGATTCTGGTGTTTCCCTCGACAGCACTCGACATTCGTTTGTCGAGTGTCGAGTGAAAGAGGTCGAGCGTGATGTGTCGAGGGTTGAGTGGTACATGTCGAGTGTCGAGGGTGACTCGAGCGTGACGTGTCGAGGGTCGAGCGTGACGTGTCGAAGGTCCAGTTGTTAACGTGTCGAGTGTCGAGGGTGACTCAACATTAAGTGTCAAGGGTCGAGCGAACAGTGCCGCGCGTTGCGTGTGCGACTCGACGCGCATGTCGAGCCTCGAGTGTCGAGTGTCGAGTGCACAGTATCGAGTGTCGAGCAAAATTACAGAACTACCCCAAATCGACTGTACACTTCCCAAAAAGTCCTGGATTTTACATAAAAATTGTGTTTTCTTAATATTTATCATAGAAATGATATTGAAAGTTTGTTAATGTAGGCATTGGACCTTGGATGGGCTGTTTTATATATGGATCTAAGGAGAATGCGGATATGATATTCGATGTGATAGACCTTGGATGGGCCGTTTTGTATACGGATCCAAGGGGAACACGAATACAGCCATATAATGTGTTAGACCTTGGATGGGTCGTTTCGTATACGGATCCAAGGGGGACACGAGTATAAATTTATGTGCGAATGAGCATAATTGTTTGATTTATTATGATTGGGTGTGCAACTTTATAATTGAATAATTGTTGAATGCATGTGATTAAAATAATGATAGAATTTTTTCTACTAGGCTTTATGCTCACCCTTTCCCTCCACAGGTACTCAGAAAGATGCTCACACTAGTGATATTCCAAAGCTGTCCTAGGAGGTCTGAAGTCTGCATGCATACAAAGAATTTTGGGGATTGTCTTGATTCTCGTAACTTGTGATAGGAGATTTTGTTAGGTGACTATAATCTTATGGATTGATTTTAGTCACCAGTGTATGTACAGTTGATTTTGAACAAATGGTCATATGTTGAAATGAATTCATATGATGTATAAATATATATATATATATATAATAATAATAATAATAATAATAATAATAATAATAATAATAATAATAATAATAATAATGAGATATGGATGATGCCTTTTAAATTAATTTCTTATTAATTTCTTATATAATCACCCTAAAGTCTCTAAATAAGGGATGTTAGGGCGTGACATAGACACTTGAGAGAACTTGCGACTTAAGTGTTTATGTAATTCAGTGTCAGACATCGTGGTTATGATATACTTAACAGTGTGTTGTTAAGTTATCTGCAACAGTGAGTAAGCAGTGTCACTAGAGTTTAAGATCTTGACGGGATTTTGTTTTACAAAGATTAGGTCAGTGTGTGAGAGTGATTCAGCACTGTAAACGATCATAAAGATTGTACAAACAAGAACTTAGTGAATTGCAGCTCTATAGCTATCCGTGGATGTAGGTTTTATAATCAAACCACGTAAAATCCTCCTATGCCGATTTATATTACAGTTTACTATTATAATTCTTATGACTGCATATTTCCAGAACTTACAAAGTGTTATTTAGGAAGATGAAAAAAAAAATGAAATCTATTTCCCAAAATTTATGGTAAGTTATATTTAGAAAATAGGTACAAAGACTACTGTTATATATATATATATATATGCACCTTTTCTTGTAAGACACAAATTCAATTAAAATAAAATTCAAATCCACGGCATAATTGTGCATCTAATTCAATCAAGGCCAGCTAATATAAAGAAAAGAATACAGTTTGACATTGAAATAACCGAAAATTTCTGATATATTCATTGAACTTGTAGCAATTTAAAATTACATGCATTTTACAATGGCCCACCTTCATTTTCTTTCCAACTTTTTTTTTCCTTTTCTTTCTTTAAAAAAAAAAATAGTTGTATGTACGCAACCTTTTTATATCAAATCGTTTTCTTTTTTCTTTAAGTTTTACTCTTTCATTAGTATTATATGATATTACATATATATTTGGTAGACCTTAGGCTAACATAACTATCATATTCTTTATAAGAAACAATTAATTCTGATTGATGTAATACATTATGGTGCTTATTTATACACTTATTGGTTAGTGATTATATTAATTGAGTCAATAATATGCTTAAATCTAATAGTGTGATGTTGAACAAGTTTAACATTATTTGATGCATTATGGACCTATACTTGAATGACTCACTTGTCTTCCGAAGACTTTCCCTACGGCGGATGTATATGTATAATATATAATTTATTTATTATAATAAATAACAAAATTAAACTTTTCCTTAAAAATAAACTATATATGTTAAACTATATAGAATATTATTAAACTGATCAGATTTCTTAAAATAAATAAATAATTGATATAAAAAATATTTACAGAAAGTTATTAATTGATCATATTAAAATATTATTAAATTAATGTGCATTTTTTTAAAAAAATAAATAATTAACTAATTATATAAATTATTTATTAAAATTAAAAAAATTGTAGAAATCAACTGTCCACTAACCACCGTTAAACGTCACCGATGCTCATGTAATCTTGTATGTGGATGTCGTTGCCGACTCTATTAGAATAACTGTCTGATGATCTATTTGCTCGTGCAAGATTCATCGCCAATAACGTGCTATTTTGCCGCACACAGCGAATGTCGTTTCAAATCCACTATTAAACTAAGCTTGTGCCGTTGATGATATCACAATCGATGAGTTGATTGCTGATCGACAATCACTTTGGTATCGCACACGCCGTGACGTTGGACGTGTAGATGCATCGGCGATCGTCGGTGACGCTGCCAACAAAGATTTTTTTCAAATTTTGAATTTTTTAATTTTTGAAAAAATATTAATTTTGCATTTTGAATTTTTTTAAAAATAAATTAATCAATTATTTGAATAAAATTAGTTTTAGATACATAAAAAATATGTAAAGTTAATTTTATAATTTAATATATTATTTCTAAAAAAATCAAATTTTCCTTTTCAAAGTTGGAAAGGAACCCAATTATCAAAGCTTTAGGGCATAAAATTATTGGTAATTTATTTTCTTTTCACTTTAAATCAAATCAAACAAAAGAAAGGGGTTTATTTAGGGAACCATTTTTCTTTCCCCGCACTATTAACACATCGAAACCGGGCGTTAAGTGTGTTTGTGCCTATATATATTAAGATCAGCAAAATTTTATTGCTTTAAAATTGTTGGTTATTAATTTAAATCCCAAATCAAAAGCACTCCGGAGTACTGAAATCATTAGAAAATTTTTTTCCAACGATCATTTAACTAATTACATTATAATTTTATGCAAAAATTACTCTTATCTTAATGATACTGTTCATGATACCAAACTTGGATGGAAAAACCCTTTTTTTTTTAATACAATAGATACATCGATGTAGAGACTCTGCGATAGATATCAAGTTAATTTCCGTAGAGTTTTTGCTTCAAACACAAACTAGTATCAAAGATGTAAATAAAAAAAAAAAAAAAAAAAGGAAAGCAGGAGCAACTTTACAAGAGGGAACAAGTGCGGAAGAGAGTGAAAGTAATAGCAACAAATTAATGAATTAATTAAACATTAAAGTGATAGTCTTCTTGTGATGTTATCTTTATCTTGTAGGTTCAGCAGTGTAGGATTTGAAAGAGAAATAAAGAAGACTACACACACAAAGATTATGATAAATAAAAAAGGCGGATGAAGAAAATAATTATATATTATTTTAATTGAGATAATTGTGGAACTTTGGTTTGGAGGGTGTGTAATATAAACAAAATATTGTTTAAAAATCTTTTGTAAGGGATAAAAATATATAGTCCACCCTCTTACTAATATTTTTCACATAACTTGTGAAAAAATTTTAACACTTATTATATGATAAGTATTATTCTATTAAAGTGTTATTTAGGAAGATGAAAAAAAAAATGAATCTATTTCCCAAAATTTAATAGTAAGTTATATTTAGAAAATGGGTACAAAGATTATATATATATATATATATATATATATATATATATGCACCTTTTCTTGCAAGACACAAATTCAATTAAAATAAAATTCAAATCCACCGCATAATTGTGCACCTAATTCAATCAAGGCCAGCTAATATAAAGAAAAGAATACAGTTTGACATTGAAATAAGCAAAAATTTCTGATATATTCATTGAACTTGTAGCAATTTAAAATTACGTGCATTTTACAATGGCCCACCTTCATCTTCTTTACAACTTTTTTTTCCTTTTCTTTCTTTAAAAAAAAAATAGTTGTATGTACGCAACCTTTTTATATCAAATCGTTTTCTTCTTTCTTTAAGTTTTACTCTTTCATTAGTATTATATGATATTACATATATATTTGGTAGACCTTAGGCTAACATAATTATTCTATTCTTTATAAGAAACAATTAATTCTGATTGATGTCATACATTATGGTGCTTATTTATACACTTATTGGTTAGTGATTATATTAATTGAGTCAATAATGTGCTTAAATCTAATAGTGTGATGTTGAACAAGTTTAACATTATTTGATGCATTATGGACCTATACTTGAATGACTCATTTGTCTTCAGAAGACCTTCCCTACATGCATCCCGTTTCCAACTATCTCGCACGTGCGTGCAGCTCATGCATGTTATGTGACACCCATTGACAAGCCTCTACGGTCGATCCAAATTAAGTTAATATGCCCTCTTGGATTTTATTGGATAAAGTTTATTTTTTTCCCCATTTCACACCTTATAAAATCTTGACAGTAAAGCTGAATATCATAGCCTTCGCATTGGATCCAAGTACAAATTTTATGTTAAATTACGGGAATAGATGCTAGATCATGCCTTGTCTGTATCTTATATATAAATATATTCTATTTTTTATTTGATATCAAATTATTAAAAAAAGAGTTATTAAAAAGCTCTTGTGAGAATAAAATTATCATTACTACTATCACTATTTAATGGTTTAACTAGCTGATTTTACAGCAATCAATCAATCTAGAAAGCTATTATAACTGTTGTTCATGAATTGGACAGTTTGTCCCGACTCTACCATTGTGTTGATGACATAAAACGTAGCATTTAGGTTGCTGCATTTGATTGGAACAGCTTGGTTGTGATTGATATAAACTTAAATATAAGATAAATTCGCAACTCTTTGAGTTATCGAAAAGTTGCGAACACGATTTTTATATTTTATAATATTAAATGCATTCAATCATATTTACCAAGTTACCCCTCCTTTAATAGTTAATTAAGAATTTTAATTTAGTAATAAATTTATTTGTAATTACAAATATATCCTACATAGAAAAATATAACATCGCTGCTATTGACATTTGACACCATTATTGATGACAAATATTTTTGTCTAAGTGCATTGGTTAGATTTTGTAGACTAATAATACTATTAAACTCAAAATCATATTTACAGATTGACATGAATATTAGAGTAAAATAATAGGTAATTTTGTCAAAAAAAATATTGAAAAAAAAAGGCACGACTACCACAACTCACTAGCAATTCGCAGTTAGTGGTAAACTGCATTGCCACCTAGTTTGGCAAAGGCGTTCCCGTGGTTGTCGCACTTCTTTTTATATCGTTGGCTAAAATCGTCCATTACTTTATTTTGAGTTTTATGCCTTGCATTATATAAATTGAACAAGATTAATTATATACTTACAAACTTTGTGTATAAAATAATATGACATTATTTTTCAAAAAATAAATTAATTTTATATATCTATTACTTTAATTATATTATAATATATCAAATTATATCAAATTAGTACGTAAGAGTTTATAAACAAAGCTCTTAAGATCAGTATTATTTATTGAACAATTTTGAGTATGATGATGCTGATAGTGTCTTCTATCAAACTGATTTATGGAGGCTGATCATTTGATGTCCTCAAAAGAGTATCATCCACTATCTCTATGAAGTTTCATATTCAACCCTATATTGTTGTCTGAACCTAAAGGTACTAGCCTATATGGATAACGAGTAATGAATTTAAACGATCACAAATTTGTATTTTATGACGCTGTCCACCATCTGACGATAGTGACGGGTGTGTCAGATAATGTTTGACAGTATTCGACAATATTTAATAGATACATCAGAGAGTATCCGACACTTAATAGAGGGTCATGACATGTAAATTTTTTAATGATAACATCATTTTTAAACTCAAACTTAAATTTTGGGTATGTTTTGAATTTTCCTTTCCAAATTTATTATATTACAAATTTTGAGTTTTTATTTTTAAAAGAATTTAGGAATATACGATTGATTTTGAATATTAGAAAAAATAGGTAGTTGATGATGAACTTGAAATACTTTAAAAAATATGCAACAGAGAAAATAGTGTTTGAGTTCATAAGCGATCGCAGCCTAAGAGATTGATAAAAAAACAACAAAAAATTTTGTTAGCGATTATTAATTTTTAATAGTATAGGGGTTGTAAGGAAAATTTGTCCATATAAAATTTGCATTATTTAAATACACTATTATGAATTATGGGATGGATTGTACGATTTAGAAAAAATTTATGCCTAGATATATAGGAGATCTTGTGTGTGTGTGTGTGTTAAGATTCGTTTACAAAAATATTTTCAAAGTCTGAAACATTGGATATATGATGATATAATTGGTGCGAAATTATTGAAGGTGGAGCCCTTCGTTAAATATAATCACGCCTTGACTACGATTATTTATAGAAATAGAATAGAATATATATGAAGATGATGATGAGTTAGGCAATCACATCACATCTTCAATTGAATTGAATTGGAATTGGTGGTAGTGGGGATAATGATTGATTAGAAACCAAACTAAACCAATAAAAGGAATCAACAATCATCCTATTCAAAATCAAAGCCAAAACAGAATATATCGAACTTTGGCTTTCTTTTCTTTACGGAGATTCAAAGTTTTAAGAGACGTTAAAATTCATGAATAAAATTACTAAAGTTATTGATGAATGTGGGGGAATTCACTTTTCTCAATTTAGGTATTAAAATTGAAATATGAATCCAAAGTGGACACAATTATAAGACTTTGTGACACGTTTGGTCTTTCCAGCATGTAAATATCATTTTAAATTGATTCCAGACAAGTGTTATCTAAACTTTCATCAACTTACAACCACAAAAAGAGATTGCTCTAATTAAGTGTACAAATCAATTTCTGATTTGAATTCTTCTCCACCACAATCTTGTGACACATTTTATTTGCCATTTACAAATTTTCAATGGGTTAAAATAATTTTTTATTATAATTAGACCCATATCTACAATATTACAAAAGATAGAGATACATAAAGAGATTGAATAATTTTAGATGTACAATCAATTTATATAACTATACTCATATAACTTAACTTGGTATAACGTCATTAGATAGGTGAATCTCATTTTATTTATTAAAAATTCTTTATTTTTTTTTAACTTTTACCTACTTAGTGAATATATATCGCATCAGATTACATGTATTTGGTTTTTTAGGTTAGTTATATACCTATAACTACTTTAAGAGATTTGCATACACATCCTTTGACTAGAAAAAGATTTGAGTATTCGTTTAATTAGTTTTCGTTTGATATTATGTTAAGAAATTATTATTACCCTCACTTACCTTTTATAAAAATGGCAGAGATACGAGTGTTGATGTTAAGAGTAGGGAAGAAATCTTTAATTTTGGGTCAAAAATAAGGAAAGGTGAATGAAAATACCCTTAATAAATTAAAAATATCTCTAATTTAGTGATAATTAATTTGTGCCTTTTATGTGTAAATATAAATATGTACTTGATAATGATTAATAAGGTAAGATCATATACTAGCCTTAAGATTTGACATAATTGTTAGAGTTCTATATAGATATTATATAGACCATGTGTCATATTCTTTAGGAATAAGTTATTGACTTTGATTTTGTCATGATTTGATCACATAGGTGAGTGATCTTTTGCATTAGTTGTCCTATTATTTCTCTACAAGTTAGTAGTTGTTTTAGTGGCAGATCGTAGTCCTATATTCATAGATTCATGTTATCATTTAGTTGATGTAACACCTATATAACAGTTATTTCAGTTTAAATAAAATCGATCCAGTTATTCATCTTTATTATATACGTTGTAGTAACATTCTGTTAAGTTATTCATAACATACAACATCATAAATCTGCAAATTCGTGTCAAAGTGTGTTACAGTAATATCAGAGCTAAGGTTAGCCAAAAAGAACCACGTGAGGGAGCCACAAGAGAAAAAAAGTGAGCTTGAGAGCTACTTTTACTACAGGAGCAATTATGGCTTTAGAGAATTATATACAACCCGTAATTCCTCGCTTTGATAGTCACTATGATCACTGGAGAGTTGATGGAGAACTTCTTTAGGTCTAAGGAGTATTGGCAGGTTCTGGCTACTGGAATTGTTGAACCAATAGCTAGAGTTACTCTGACGGATACACAGAAAGCAGAACTTGAGGGACAGAGGTTGAAGGATCTCAAGGCAAAAACTACGTGTTCCAAGCTATTGATCGCTCTATCTTGGAAACAATCCTTAACAAGGATATTCTAAGCAAATTTGGGACTCCATGAAGAAGAAGTTTCAAGGGATAGCAAGGGCTAAGAGGGTACATCTTCAAGCACTTCGTGCTGAGTTTGAAGCTGTACGAATGAAGACAATTGAATCAATTACAGATTACATATCAAAGACGACGACAATCGCAAATAGGCGACGCATCAATGGAGAAAGGTTTGATGATGTTACCATTGTTGAGAAGATTCTTCGTTCTCTCACATCAAATTTAATTATGTTGTTTTTGTGATTGAAGAATCAAAAGATATTGACACTTTGTCAATAGATGAGTTGTAGAGCTCATTGTTGGTACATGAGCAGAAAATTGTTCAATAAGACAAGGAGGAACAAGCGTTGGAAGCAGCTACAAATTCCAAAGGAGCCAGACATAGAAAGAAGAGTTAGAAAGGCAAAAATGAGCGCCAAAAATTAGAGGAGAAAGTTGCTGATTCCCAAGGAGAAAGGAGAGGCCGTGATGGAGAGAATTCATCAAGACAAAAATCAATGTTTGGAGACAAGTCAAAGGTTGAATGTTACCATTGTCATAGGTATGGTCACATTAGTACTGAGTGCTGTACAAATTTGAATAAAAATTATGGTGAGAAGTCCAACTTTGTAGAACAGGAAGAAAAAGAAATTTCCCTTCTTATGGTATGTCAAACTAAAGAAGAGTCTCAAAGAAACTTATGGTATTTAGATACTGGTTGCAATAATCACATGTGTGGTGACAGAAATCTGTTTAGTTATTTGCATGAATCTTTTAAAAATTCTGTTAAGTTTGGTGATAACTCAACAATTTTAGTTATGGGAAAACGGAGGATTTCTATCCAAGCCAAGGGAAATTTTCATTCAATCTCTAATGTTTTGTATGTTTCAGAGTTAAAAACTAATCTTCTTAGTGTTGGACAACTTCAAGAAAGGCTATGAGATTTCTATCAAGAATGGAGCCTATCGTATCCAAGATAACATAATGGGTTTGATAGCACAAGTGAAAATGACAGCAAATTGGATATTTTCAGTGTACCTCCCTCACGTCAATCATTCGGGTCTTGCTACAAAATTAGAAGAAACAGCATGGTTGTTGCACTACCGCTATCGTCATCTCAATTTTGGTGGGTTACAACACTTGCAATATAAAAATATGGTGGTAGGGCTTCCAAAATTCGAATCTCCTTGAAAGATTTGTGAAGATTGTGTTGTTAGCAAACAACATAGAGGTACTTTTCCAAAAGGGAAGGTTTGAAGAGCAAGGAGAGTGCTTGAACTAGTGTAATCAGATTTGCGTGGACCGATAAAGCCACGTTCCAATGGAGGTAAATGGTATTTTATATCATTCATTGATGATTATAGCCGAAAAACCTGGGTATATTTTTTGCATGAAAAGTCAAAAGCCTCAGCAACTTTTCAAAGGTTCAAAGCACTAGTTGAGAAGGAAGCTGGTTGTCTAATTAAAGTCTTGCGTATTGACTGCGGTGGAGAGTATAACTCACAAGCATTTGGTGATCTTTGTGACAAGCATGGAATTGGAAGGCAACTGACAGCAGCCTACTCACCTCAACAAAATGGGGTTTGTGAGAGGAGAATCGCATGATTCTTAACATGGTTTGAAGTCTTCTACAATGGAGCAATTTTTCCAAGAGCATTTGGCCTGAAGCAATTAATTAGAGTGTTCACATTTTGAATAGGTATCCTACACAACCTCTTCAAAATATAACTCCAGAAGAAGCATGGAGTGGGCATAAACTTGTTGTTGATCATTTTTGGGTGTTTGGGTGTATTTCATATGCCCATATTTTAGATGAGAAAAGAAAGAAATTAGATGACAAAGGCGAAAAATGTGTTTTTCTTGGTGTTAATTGTTGTTCAAAGGCTTATAAGTTGTACAATCCTATTACTAAGAAAATTACAATTAACTATGATGTCATTTTCTATAAGGAGAAAACTTGGTTGTGGAGTAACAATGCATATGGACAGAAAATTCGAGTAGATTTTAATAGTGAAATTGAAGAAATACAGCAACAACAGACTATAGCAGCATTACTAGCAGTAGAATTAGTTCAGTATCTTCTGTTATGTCGCAAGCGACAGAACCTATTACATCAGTCGTAACAGAAGCATTTACAGAAGCTATCACTCCAGAAAGCTCTTGTTCTCAACGAGTTAGAAGAAGACTAGCATGGATGTCAGATTATCAAGTACTAGGACTTGATAATGAGGATCCACTTACACATGTTGTCCTATTTTCAGATTGTGATCCTACAATGCTTGAAGTAGCTGTCAAAGAGCAAAAATGGCAAAAGGCTATGGATGAGAAGATTACAGCCATTGAGAGAAACAATATGTGGAAAATGACTAAACTTCTAAAAGAGCAAAAAACAATTGGTGTGAAGTGGGTTTACAAGACAAAGTTGAAGGAAAATGGTGAAGTTGATAAATACAAGGCACGCTTGGTGGTTAAAGGCTACAAACAAGAGTTTGGCATGGACTACAAGGAGATCTTTGCTCCTGTCGTGAGGCTTGATACAATCAAAATGTTGATTGCAGTAGCAGCTCAAAACTCTTGGCCCATTTTCTAACTTGATGTGAAATCACGGTTTCTATATGGAGACTTACAAGAAGAGGTATTCATTGATCAACCTCCTAGTTACATTATAAAAGGTAGTAAGCATAAAGTTTATAAATTGAAAAAAGCTTTATATGGACTAAAGCAAGCAGCTAGAGCTTGGTATAGTCGTATAGATGCTTATTTCTTGAAGGAAGGTTTCCAAAAGTGTCTATATGCTCATAATCTTTACTCAAAAATTGGAGATGAAGGAAAAATGCTTGTGGTATGTCTATATGTAGATGATTTGATTTATATTGAAAGTGATAGTGCTATGTTTGAGAAATTTAAAGAGTCTATTATGCAGAAGTTTGATATATCCGATCTTGGTATGATGCATTATTTTCTTGGCATAGAAATTGTGCAAACAGCTACTAGGATATTTATTTCTCAAAAGAAATATGTTCAAGAGATCTTAGAAAGGTTTCAGATGAAGAATTGCAACCCGGTTACAACTCCCGTTGAGTTGGGATTGAAGCTTGTGAAGAATCTGATAGGTAAAGGAGTTGATAGTACACTCTACAAATAAATTGTTGGAAGTTTGATGCACATAACAACAACTAGACCTGATATAATGTATGCAATCAAGTCCTATTAGCAGATATATGGAGAGTCCAAAAGAGGTTCATCTACAAGCTGCAAAGAGAATTCTACGTTACTTGTATGATACTGCTGAATATGGTCTGTTTATAAAATGAAATAGAACTCTGTTATGTTTGGGTTCGCAGATAGTGATTATACAGGAGATTTGAATGACAGAAAAAGTATATTCGGATATGTGTTTATGATGGGTTCGATATGTGTTTATGATGGGTTCTACAGCAGTTTCATGGTCATCAAAGAAGCAACCAATAGTCACTTTGTCAACAACAGAAGCTACGTTTGTTGCAGCAGCTTCTTATGCATGACAAACACTTTAGTTGAGACAGATTCTTGAGGAACTTTAGTTCAAGCAATTAGGTTCTACTCAAATATTTTGTGACAACAGTTTAACTATTAAGCTTTCAAAGAATCCTATTTTACATGGAAGGTGCCAGCACATAGATGTGAGATATCATTTTTGCATGATCTCACAAAGGATGGAGTTATTGATCTTGTTTACTACAGAAGTGAAGATCAAAACCTCTCAAATTGGCAATTTTTTGAAGCTTAGGAAGTTGCTTAGAGTTTGCACTATTAAAGATCCAGTTTGAGGGAGGGGTCTGCATGAGAATTAAACTGAACATTTCCCAATATTTAATTTAAAGGAGGGAATGTTAAAGTTCTATGCAGATATTGTGCAGATCATGTGTCATATTCTTTAGGAATAAGTTATTGACTTTAATTTAGTCATGATTTGATCACATGGGTGAGTGATCATAGGCAGTAGTTGTCATATTATTTCTCTACAAGTTAGTAATGGCTTAGTGGTAGATCGTGGTCCTATATTCATGGATTCACGTTATCATTTAGTTGATGTAAAGCTTATTTAACGGCTATTTCAGTTTGAATAAAATCGATCCAGTTATTCACCTCTGTTATGTACATCGTAGCAAACTTCTGTTAAGTTATTCATAACATACGACATCAGAATTTGAAAATTCGTGTCAGAGTGTGTAACAATAATATCACTAAAAAATGTAGTTTTGTATTTATATCATTTCGGCCCTTAAAGTTTACGTATTTGTATCATCTAGGTCCAATTGACTAATTTCTTTTGTTTTTTGATAAACTAAATTACAATTTAATAATTATTTATAATGAAAATGAAATCAAGGTTACTCCTTATTTGAATATTTATGTCTATTTCATGAAAATGTTATTATCTGTTTGTTAAATAGTAAACAAAATTAGTCAACTGGACATAAATGATACAAACACGTAAACCTTAAAAACTGAAATGATACAGATATGAAACTATATTTCTAGATGATATTATACCAAATCTCAGGGGCCGTGTATGATATTACCCTAATGATTAATATATATATGTTATGTGTTTAAAATATATGAGCCATCACCCTCAATTTAGCAAAATAATAAAATATGTTAATTAGATTTAAAATTCATATTCAAAAAGAAATTAACCAGTTGTTTAGAAAATGGAAGAACTTTACTTATTACTATTTCTTTCCAAAAATCTATAATATGTTTTTCTTAGACAAGCATTCCAAGTAAAATTCAAAAGAAAAGGAAAAATTGAAAGATAAAAAAGGGGGAAAATTGTAAAAGATATTCAAGATTAAAGCAGCTTTTCAAGAAATGATACCATTTCAAAAGCTTTTTGAGAAATGAAACCATTTTAAAATTTTTAAAAGTTTTAGATAAAGAATAATACTACAACTACAACTTATTTATAATCAACCTTTCCTACAACCTAAATTAGCAAATTTTTATTAAAAATATAATTCCCATGTCTCAATAATTCAAAATTCTCAATAAACATCTAACATTCATTTGACTACTTTAGATATTTGCTTAAGATCACTCGATAATAATCTATTATTGTCAAAGTTAGCTAATAAACCAATTTGATACCCCAACATTTGATCGAGCAATTAAAAACTTAAAAGAGTTTAATTATCTCTAAAGAAACCTCAAAAAAATTGGGATAGAACTACAATACCCCTAGGTGCATGACATACTCCGATATTTTTTGTATAAAATTTGGGATTTTTGGCATAAAGTTCAAAAAAAATATGAACATAAATTTTGAGAATCATGAGATATTTTTTTAACTTTCTTATGAAATTCTCGATCTTCATAATATTTTCCTGAATTTTATGCCAAAAAAAAACAAAAAAGAATCTCAAACTTTACGATAAGGGATGCATGGTGTATTGTAGTGGTAATGTAGCATTACCAAAAATTGACTTTTATTCGTTCCCCTCGGAATAAAGTAGAATACTTTCAGAAAACTCTCTCATTATTGTTGGAGTGAATATCCTAGAAATGCAATGCCATTTGCCAACCATCTTTTACAATTCATTTGTCTTACATCAACTATACGACAAGGCACGTTTATATCTCAATTCTTGCGTTTGCTTTTAATTAATTCCACACGGAACGGAACCTTTAAATGTCAACAGTAATGGCTAAAATTCCTAAGAGAATCTCAAAACAATTTTTCTACCAACCACACGCTTCTCATCAAAACCAATCAACAAAACCTAATCTTCACCGTATAAATCCTTTGCCAATGTCATTTTATAATTATTATTATTATGTAATCCAAGTACTCTATAAACAAAATGTTGAAACAATTCAATTACTTATAAAAATGCAAATAATTAATAAAAAAACTTAATTCACCATCAACTTTACACAAATTTTACAGGCAGAGACAAGAGTATCCATTCCACACACATTTCCATCCAAAACATAATAACCTCCAAAATCCCCAAAACTAATATAAAAAATATAAATATAAAATGAAATCCCCACCAAAGTTTTAAATTTTGTAAATTAAATTTAAACAAGAAAAAAAATTAAATTTAAAATTTAAAACCCCCTCTATTGTAGAAGCAAAAGGAAGTGATCATGACCCTTTCTTATTGTGCAATGCAATGGCTTTCTAGTTGATAAGAATATTTGAAACCCCACCGGCACCACCATAGCATTGATAGTTCAAAGCTTTTTAATCAGAGCAGGGTTTGGTCTTGGACCTGTATAGGAGCTTCTTCTTCTTAGAGCTCTGGTTATCGATGGTGAGCACAACCTTGCCGGCTTCTCCAATCTTGAAGGTGTCACTGATAACCGGTTCATCAGTCGGTGCAACCTTCCTCACCTTTGACACAATTACAGTGTAGCTGCCTTCGGCGCTGGGCAAGAATTCAGCTCCATAGGTCACATCCCAGCCCAACACTCGCAGCTCCCAAGCCAAAATAGATTTCTGCAAATTTAACACATCACATGTCAAATTAACATACAATTGGAGGAAATGTAACGAAGTGTTTCGTTGATCAAAATTTCGGGATTGGTCGATTACCTCCTCAACTGGGAATTCAATGATGTGTTTGGATGATGGCTTGATTGTAAACTCTGTAACAGAGTCAGCTGTTGTGAATTCCTGCTCACCCTCCCTGCTCAGCCCACCATATTGAACTGGTACTTGCTCAGGGGCTATGTATCTATTTATTACCAAAAATTCCCAAGTGAAATAATCATCAGAGAGAGCCATCAATTGTGAAACAATTCTAAAGGCAGGGAATTGATAAAAAAATTATGGAGATCTTACAGCAATTAAGCCACAAATAGAAAAGAAATCATGGAACGTGGGAACGACAGAGAGTGCAATAAATGATAAGGGAATATGAGGCATTACACAGATCCATCAATGAACTAGCAATTAATAATAACAGAGTTGCAGGCGTCAATTATGAAGCAATTAAATAGAGAAAGTTGAAATTCTTTACTTACTTGAAAAGGGTTTCTGCAGATTTGGATGGTCCTGCAAATACAAACTTGCTCTTGGTCCTTTGTGTCAGGAAAGGACTAATCATCCTGTTGAACGCAAGGTACCACCATGGAACATTGATGAAGATCTTCACAAACCAATTAACAAATCAAGATTAGACCCTAAACCCACCAAATATATATATATATATATATATATATAATAAAAATCCATAAAGGGTTTTATTATCTTCTATACCTGTTTGGCAACAAACTCAGGATAATTATCCTGAAGGAGATGCAGAGCCTGCTTGGTTGCCAGCCTGAGCTCCCTCTTGGCAGGTCCAGGAGAATTCCTCAGATCATTGACCTGAACAATAGTGCAGATGCCACTAGGACTGAAATCAAGCTTTCTGATACTCTTTTCCAAGAACTGAATCCTCCATCTCAGGAACTTGGTGCGCTTCTCCTCATCCGAAAAGGTGTTCTGATACAACTCCTTGTTCTGGAATTCACCGAACACATTGTAGCAGACAGGATGACCCTCTTTGTCGAATCCGTGCATGAACACCACTTTTTCCAATTCATTTCCAAGGTCTTCCTCCAGCAAGGCCTCGATTCCGAACTCCTTGCGCCAGCGCACAGTGTTCTTGAGCATGGTGAAAGCGTCCTTCACCTTGAAGTCCCTGGCTCTCAGGAACTTCAAGAGGATCGTGTCACTCCTCTCATCTCCAAGGAGTGGAATTCCCCATATGGAAACCTCCTCTGGTGGCACTGGAGCCTCCTCTTCTTTGGTTTCCTCAGCAGGAGCCACTTCAGGTTCCTTAGATGAGGAGGCGGCCTCCTCCGGTGCAGGCTCCGCCGGAGGAGTGACCGCTATTATGGTCTCCTCAATGGCCTCGACCGTCTTGGCTCCATCCTCATCCACAGCAGTCACCTTCGCAACCACCTCAGCAACAACCACTGTCTCGGCTGGTGGTGGTGGAGGAGGAGTCTCCTCTTCCTTCTTCTCCTCCTTATCCTCCTCTTTTGCTTCAACAGCTGGCGGCGGTGGCTCCACAGGTGCCTCAGCGGCTGCAGCGTCTTCAGGTTTCTCTTCAGTTTTGGATTCCTCAGCCTTAGCTTCTTCCTCAGCAGCTTTCTCCTCTTTCACCTCCTCTTTCTTCTCCTCCTCCTTGGCCGGCGGCGGAGGGGGTGGGGCAGTGAACTCATGCTTGTTAAGCGCTTCTTGAATAAGCTGCTTCAACTCATCAAGCGCTTTCTTTTGTGGGTCGGGTAATTCCCCAACTACGTTGGTCTCTTCTTTGAAAGAAGCGGATTGAGCTATCTTCTCTTCCTCAACAGTTTTGGTCACCTTCTCAGCTTCAATTGTCTCTTCCACAACTTGGGTTTCCGCAGCAGGCTTCTCAGGTGCCTCGGGCTCTGGCTCAGGTGCCGGCGGCGGAGGCTCCTTCTCAGTGATTGGTTTCTCCACCACCACAACTTCTTCAGTTGATGGAGAAGTTTCAGGAGCAGCTGCCGCCGGCTTCTGGGTTTCTTCGGCCATAGATGCCCTCACTGATGAGTGATGACGAAGATTACGATGTTCAAGACAATAAAAAAGAGGAAAAAGTGAGAGAGAGTTCTTTAAATGAGCAGAGCTGGTTTGTGAGTGAGAGAGAGAGAGAGAAAGAGAGAGATGACTGGAAGTGAAGAATGAAAGACAACTTAAAACGGGAGGGTTTCCAGTTGGAGCGTAGTGATTTTCATTTACACCCCTATGATTTGCTGCATGACCTAACAGACCAATGATTTCATAAATTGACAAATAACACCTTTATCTATTATTTTCTTAAAAATGCCCCCAAGAATTATGAGAAATACTAAGAAACCTCACAGAGTTTTTTGCCCATTTTTTCTTAGTTATTTTCGGCACATATTTGTAAAATTTTAATTTTATCACTATAATAACAAATAAATCACTAACTCAATTATCAGCAATCGGATTTTCATTGACACATGTCAGCATAATAAATAGCGAATAAATGAAAGAGTGCAAAATAAATTATTGTCAATATTCTTCAAAACCTACAATTTTGTCATAAAATTTTTTATAAATACTAATAAAATAGAAAAAAGATTAAAAATCTTTACACAGGTAAAAAGTTATAAGATATTTTAGAAAACTGAAAAATTATAATAAAGAAATTAAAATCTTTCACAAACAGGAGAATACAACGTGGGGGTATTCAAGTCTTGCAATGACGGTTTGAATAACTCAAAAGGTGTTAGTCTTATGTTACGAAGCTTTTGGGTTTCGAATAAGCGACTATACAAACATTAGGGGTATTACTGAGACTTATGATAGAAAGAACCAGTCTGTCAGAGCTGTTTGCCAGCTACTACACCACTTCGTCAGTGGACCCCACGCCACTTATAAATCGCTGTTGTTGCTATTTGTTTCAAGGGGGCTGACAGGTATCATATTCATCTACGGGACCAAAATGAAATTTTAATTTATTTAATAAAAAATATCTTTGGAAGAATAGAATAGTCAAATGCGGTCGGTGCACATGATGATCTGGCCACTGTATACCAATCACACTCTGAAAACTAAAATCCTTTTTGTGGGTTTGGAATAATAATTGTAGAAAAACTGTTATGGTAAATCTCTGTCTTCCCCTCGTTTTTGCCATAACCCTTTCGTTCTTTCTAGGAAGTAGCCTACGTCCCAGGACTAGGTTTGCAAATCTTATTAAGAGATTTAAAGAAAACAAAATAATAATAGTAATAATCAAAATTGGAAGGGTTTTTTATTTTAAAAAATAGTAAAGTTTTTAAAAATTTATTTCGTAATCTAGTTCAACATAAAATGTATTTAATTAGTTCTTCTATTAGTTAGAAGAGTTTTTTTAATGTCAACAATTCTTCTAAATTTTTTTAAATTGTTTAGTTGTTATCTAAGAAGAGTTTACAGGTAATTAAAAAAAATATTTCTATTAGGAGAAGCTCAAATCCTCAAAATTGAGGTTTTTGATAAAAAAAACTCATCTTTTTGAGTTTTTTTAGTTTAAGTTACAAAATATCAAATATTCTCTTAACATATTTTAAATGATTTATTTTATTCTTTCTTATTAAAAATTATTTTGATAATTTAACACTAATAAATACTTATATATTTATTCAATCAAATAACCAAAAATTTTTTTATAGAAGCTCTAATTTTATAAGTTATACTCCAATAAGATACCTTTTAATTCTCCAATTGCACGTATAAGACTCAATGGCTCGACACTACTAGACGAGTGTCTAACATCCATAGACAGCTATTGCTTTTTCATCTCTAAAAACGACAGAGTTAATTGCTTTTTCATAAAAATTTATGTGAGACAATTTTGCTATTTCAATTTATTGATATGACAGGCATGTTGGAACTCCCATATTTTTTCATGTATTAATATACAATTATACCCTTAAATCGTTAGGTCACGGCTTTATACTCTAGTAAGTTTTATCACATGACTTAAAAGCTTAAGCTAATAAGTATAACTTCAACATTAGTTTAAACTTCAATATTATAAAATTTTCAAAATCATATGGTTTTAAATAGAATTATTAAAATTATAGGAAGAAAAAAAATTAACCTCCAATCATTTGAGTTAAAACTTGAAAAAGTTAGGGTACATTATTACTATAGGCTATGCATGTTCTTGTATTTTATTGATAAATAATTAATGATGCAGCATGTAAAGTTCCATTCTTTTATTTGTCATATTTGAAGTGAAATTAATTATAGCAAACTTGAAATGAAGTTGTTGTATATCCCAATCACAACTTTTATTTCTGAAACTTTGATCGTGAAATGAAAGAAAAAATTTTAATTTTTAAAATTCTAAAGGTTTTATCAGGAGATGTAAGTATAAGAAGAAAAATTTTGGATTAAAATTTAAAAGTTATAGAAGTAATAACATTGAAAACAATTATGTATTAACTCGACAGCTATGAGTTCAATCGATAAAGGATCATAAATTAATAATAAAATTTTAAAAGTCAAAAAATTGAATTACTATAATCAAGCCCTTTTTAACTCATAAATAATTAATTCGATCAACATAAGTAACCTTAAGGTCCAGTTTATTATAATTATCTCTACGACATGTGAGCATTAAAAAATTAAAACGGTTTAAACTTGGAAATATTTACCTTTATATTCTTTTTCATTATCTATGATTTGAACTTACCACCTAATTAAATATAATTATTGACTCTTCTTACACAAGAAGAAGTCATTTGTTCTTATCTACTTTTATTTTTGTTGTTATTATTATTATGTTATTAAAATGAAATTTTAAACTCCATTTATGAAGTTACATTACGGCTATATTTTATTCTAAAGTATCGTCTATTAAATTAAAGACAAATAATATATATTTTAATAATAAAAGATTTGATTATCACTCCTTACTAGTAATATTGTACCACGTTGAATTACAAAAGTTAAATGGGATATACAACGTTATTTTAAATTAAAATGAATTTCTCTTTTGTATATAATAATTTTTTGTTTTTATAATTTGTCTTACACTCTTACGCTTGTGAAATTGATGGTATTGGAAAAACTAATTTGCGACTTTTTATAGATAAGCTCAACATCTCCTTGTCATTATGCAACGTGGTAGCTCTTAAAGAAATCTTAATCTCAAGCTTTAGCCCAACTCACTATGCAAATATAATTAAAGCGTTGAATAAAAAATTAACAAAAAGGGGAGGGGAAGCCAGGATTCTATTCTTGTCTTAAGATTATAATAATATTTCATTACATCAATATCATGTGTGTAATTAGTAAAGTATTGATCTTATCAATATAATATTTTGTGTTGAAATAATCAATTTATTAATTGTACTAATATCGTCATTTTAATGTTTTTTTTATTTGTATGAAATGTAGTTTTGATATGTGTCATAAGGGCGTTTGTTAAACACTAAATAATTGTGTAAATTCTTTTGAAGATTATGTATATTCCTTTGAAGATTGTAAATTCTCTAAAACACTATATAAAAATCATTAAGTACACAAATTTTAAGTCAATTTATACAATTTTTAAGGGCTTAACATGTTAACACATATTAAAACTGCTCTTTTATTAATATAAGGAAGGGTAATAGGATTATGCTAATGGAACATATTTGTGTCGTATCAAGATAACAATATTATAAATTTCAGTAAAATCTAACCAGATTATTTATTTAATCTATTAAAGATCTTAATCCTAATATTACCTATATACTAGAAAGGTAACAATATTATTATCTATTAAATAAATTGAATTTAAATTCTTTTAAAAAAAATTTAAGCTATGTGATACATTGAAAGAAATTCAATCTATTTGATTCATTGGCTAAAAAATTAACTTTCATTTTAATAGAAAACAATAATAAACTACTAAAAAAGAAGAAGAAGAAGTAAGCTTAAGAATCCTTCTAATATAATCAGAAAAATAATTATACTATTATCTTTCATTTCTCATTATAAGAATTTTTTTTTTGTAATATGAGAAATTCAATTAATGTTGTCTCTAAATAAGTTTACAAGTCGAGAGGATTCAATCTAAGACAATCAATTTATTAGTAATGATAATACGGGTTAAACAAGGTCGTGTTATAATCATATTATGCCAAAAATTATCACCAAATAAATATAGCATATAAAACTTATAATTAGGTCAATTATTGAATTGACTTTTAGAAGAGTAAATAGGAGCAATTCAATGATGAATTATTAAGTAAAATAAAAAATAATTCCCATAAGTAATAAACAAACAATTTAAATTATCCGTTTGGTATTAATGTCAAATTAGTTATAATAATAATTATAATTACATAATAATAATAATAATCCAAATTGGCTGAGACAGAGCTGTCCGATATCTTGAAAACAATGGGCGGCACCAACACCATCCCATTCTCCAAATTACAAAAATAATAAAAAAGGAAAGAAAGCGCTTCGCACGTAATGTGAAGATAATTCTAGGAAATCTTTTAGACCCCTGTAAGGTTTGATTTGATTAACACAACTCCTACAAGAATAAGTTTATGGCAAATAAAAAAGAAAAAACCCATTTTAGGGGGATTTTTTGAGAATTAACCTGAGCATGGAAAATTCTGATATCATAACATCATAATACTTTATTTATTTATTTATTTATTTTTACTATTAGGCACTAAAGCTCCATGTTTAAAAAAGACTTATCAATTGTTCAAGTGTTAATGTCCCATAGAAAGGAAAAAAAAAAAAAAAGAACTTATCTATCTAACATAGTTCAAATATCTACATTTTTGGTTTGTGATTAATTTTCAAATAAACTCCTCGATTTAGGATTACTTTTCCAAATTTTTGATAAATTTATTCTTATTTTAAAGCATCAATGTCATTTTTTGTTAAAATATGAGGATTAAAATGTAAATTTTAGAAACGTTTAAAAACATAAAATAATTAAATCAAATTTGAATGCTAACTAACTGGAGAGCCCAAGAATTATACTAAAAAAATCGTCAATCTAATGGTTATGATATATAAGTTTTATTACATGTCATCATTTCTCAATTTTTTTTATTTTTTAGTTGATTTTTTAACTACCCCAAATTTATCAGACACCTACTAAACCTTAAAGACTATCCTTGTGAGAATAAAATTGTTCTAGTTTTCAGGCTATAATGTTATATTTAAAAATATAAAAATACGGATCAAAAAATAAATTTCTAGAGACTTTTGGGGACAAAAATAATTAACTAAAATTTGAATGATGTGAGTGCAAGCATAAAAGGTCTCCTTGGTATTATCCGTTGTATCGTTGAAGAACAAAATCTGAAAATACAAATATACAGTGACAGAGGTGTGAAGAAGAATAAAATCACCGAAACCCATTCGTGCTGGACCACGAGTCACGACAGACAAACCACTGTTTTTGCCATAACCTCTGCCACTTTTGCCACGTGTCCGGAGCCGCAGACAGGCTGTCACGTAATCATGATCTGCTTCGACTGTGTTTCTCACCTTGACATTATCGTCCCTTAGAAAAAGCCGGCTGAAAACGATCGTCCCAGGGACTCTTTTGTCTTTTCGAAAACTCCCCGGGCCCCATTCCCTTTTCTTGCTCCATAAAGCAACCCAAAGCTGTTGGCTGGTTTTTCTTTGCTGTCCTTTTCTGTTTTTTTTAAATTTTCTAATTCAACCCCCTCCCAAAAATTAATTAATTAATTAAATAATAAATAAAGAGATTTTTTTCTTCTTTTTCTTCTTTTTTAAAGTTTTTAAATTTTTATTATTTTTTTCTTAAAGAATAAAAGTAAAATGAGCCAAGGATAGTCTCTGTCATCTAACGTCCGAAGTTACTGTCAATACCTTTGGAGTCCTTCATTATTTTAAAAATGACAACAAAACTCCTTACTAATGATAACATATGTTTTATAGTGGAAATTTTTATTTATTTATTTTAATAGATTGTACTAATTTTCTTATCGAAGTAAGATCAATGTAAGGTTTATCAAATAGAAACTTAATTAGGGAAACCCGCTTGAGGATTTGAACGAATTTCATAATTAAGAAATTAAAAATTTACATTGAAACAAAAAAAAGATAGATATTATAAACCCCCCAACACATTTTATATTGTTATAATTTTCTCCCAAATTAAAGTAAATGTGGGTTTTTTCCACTAAAATTTTATAAATGAGAAATAAAAGTTTTATACCTAAATAATGGGATAAATTAAATCTCTCATAATATATATATATATATATATATATATATATATATATATACCGGTATATTTGTATTTATTAATAATTTCTTTTCTTTTGAGATTCTGTCTTGATTTCTTTAAACCTGTTAAGCATAAGAATATTGATATATATTCTAAAATTTGTTTTAAAAATGATATATTGAATAACATTATATGTATTTAATTATATTTCATAATTTTGGGACACAAATTTTGAGATATAATTTTGGTTGAGTCAAACTAATAGTGTAGGAGGTTTTATAAGATTATTTTAAAAATAAACTAGCGAACTTCTCTAACTTTTTAAGGTTTAGTGTGGGTTTTTGAAAAATTAGAGGGTGGTTTATGTGTTTTGTTTTTATAAGTCGATGGCTGGATGAGACTTGCCCATGAGCAAATAGAGATTACGTGTTGGCACTAACCTTCTTGTGGGAACAAAGACAACAAGAAAGAGTGAGTGTTAAGTTGAATTAAGAAAGAATAGAGAGATTAGCTGTATAATCTAATGTAATATTCTATAATAGACTTGTTTGTTAGTAATGCTTGCAAGTAGCAACAACAACAACAACAGAAATTAAAGCCTTTTCAGAATGTTGTATGCAAATAAATAAATAATGATTGATGTACACAAGACACTTTCAAAAGTAGCTGGCATCGACTCAATGGTAAGGGTTGGCCTAAGGATGACTTGTAATCCTATTATGACCATCTATCCATTCCACGTTGTAGGCTTATTCTTCTTCTTCGCTATCACATGGATCACATATTAGATGTCACATATTCTTGTTTCATTTGTTAAAACGAAAAATAACTAGCAGAGTTGGCCGCTAGCTAGGATATAACTCAACCAAAATTTATTTATTTATTTTTTTTTGAAAAAAAGAGGATTACAGATTCAAGGGTTAATTTAAAAATTATCAGAATTAAGAGGGTATTTCAAAAAGTAAGCAAGATTGTTTATAGTTCATGAAAGTTTAAATAGAGAGGAGTTACACAAGGGTGATCCTCTATAGGGAAAATACGTCCCTACAAGAAAGAGTGGGTCAAACACAATATTAATCGGTTTCAGGTGGCAATTATACACTCACTTCGTTTTTGTGTTAACACTAGCGGATTTCTCTCTAATTGACGGTTGTAAGCATTCTTTTTTTTTTTTCGAAACATATAAATTATTATCTCTTTTGTAGTGTAATTTATTTCCATGTTATTAAACTTGTTGTCTCAAATATGCTTTTGTGTAATTTTTCCAACATGTTTGAGGTCCTAAGTTGCTTATAAACATATAAAGGTTGCTTGTAAACATCATATAAGGTAGGACCCTTGAATGTGAAGGAATATATTATAGTTAAAGATAACTTGAAATACTATAAAATTTTATTGGTAAAATCCTTATCTATGAGTTCAAGCTTTTGGTTCATCCCAAACCGGGGACTTCCTTTCTATAAGGACTTGGAAAGTTATCATTAATTACTAATTTTATTGATAAAATCTTTTATAAATAAGTTTCAATTCTATCATTTATCCCCTATTAAAATTTGGTTCTATGTAAACGTAAAGTTAAATTGCTCTTCTTTAAATAATTGTTTTTTTTCCAATAATCAATTCTATTGAAAATAGAAGATAATTAAAACTTTTGATGTTTGTGTTTTATTTACCTAATGTGAATATAATTTTTTTCAACAATATCCCTTAACTCATAATTGAGTTTGAAGTAAGATATCATCAAATTATTCTCATAATGAGAGAGAGTTGAATAGGATTGGTTAGTCTAATAGTCAATCCTACTTCATATAATTAAGATTCTCTCTAATTATCGTTTAGTTACTTTTATTTTGTTAATGAACCGTTTTTACTTTACTCATGATATATATTTAAATTAGAAGAAATGCTATATCTATAACTAAATTCAACAACCACCACTTTATAATCTGAGTTGACAAAAATTCAGTGGAAGAAGAAAAAAATGAATAATTATATTTCTAGTAGGATTTTGTCAACTTATATTATAAGAAAAGTTAGTTATAAATGGATTGTAAATATAGTATTATTCTTAAATTAGATCAAGCATACTTGTTAGATTGAAAAGTTTAGAGAGCATCACCAACAAATTTAACCGTCGGTAACTTTATTTTTCTAATTTCTTTTATAGGAAACAATACTATTATCTTACAAAGATTTTACACATTTTCCTAATTTTATACATATATCCGTATTTTTTTTAATTTGAATCAATATGAGTTCGTCTATATGTCAAGTTAATGATATAAATAATTTTCTATTTTGGATAGAGACTCTTTTAGGAGAAGGTGGGCTTCTAGAAATGGGTAATTGGAATAAACCTAACAATACAAATCAATGATATGACATCGTGTCTTGTAATTGTCAAGTTATTTGTTAATTATTTAACTTGTTCTTAATTTTGACTCAACTATTAACTTTGCATGTATTACATCATTTAGTATAAAAAATACCCAACATTACTAATGCATACTATAAGCATGACGTTTATGGTGGCTTTGAAAAATATAGATTACAAGTTACAACCCCAAAAGGGTAAGATGAGGCCAACATGGCTTCAAATCAATTGAAGAAGCTTATGTTAATGAAACATGAAATCTCCACATCTAATGTGAAATTCGGCCCATATCTATTGGTCCTAGGCCACCTATTGAAGCACAAAAAGCCCCATTCTTCATTATACCGTATTTCAAAATTTTTATGATAAATGTTCATTTCTTATCACAGCCTATATTAATATTACGAGTAAACATTTCCTATTTTTCTTAGTACATAAACCCAATAAGGTTTATTAATCTTAGTTATTGTGTTATTAATCTTAGAAGGTGTTTGTACCAAGCAAAATAATAAAAGGATATTTATGAGATTTACATAGGTGTCATAAGAGAATAATTAGGGATGGTAAAATGACCCGTCGAGTCCGGGACTCCGGTGTGATCCGTGTTTTAGTCTTGACCTATTTATTTTGAATTTAGGGGTGAGTCTGGGTCTCTAAATGTGTTGACCCGTTTGGGACGGGTCCGGGCATGGGTCCACCCTCCAGACCCGTTTGACCTGCCCCGCCCCGCACATATTACTTGTAATTTTTAGGGGTGATTATGACAAATTATAATATTTTACAATATCATGTAATTTTATTAGGCTATATAAACAAAATTATGGGGATGTCAAAATTACCCGTACTATACAAGACCGTTATAGTTAAATATGATGTAAAAAGATAAAAGAACAAAGTTAAAACAAGCAATTTGCAATAATGCTCGACAAAACTCGACACGACTCGACATGTAAGTGTCGAGTGTCGGATGACATGTCGAGTCGTGTCGAGATTCACAACCGACACTTGATATTAGTATATTTTTGAAGACATTGAGTGTCGGATGCATCCGACACTCGACACTAATATGTCGAGTCCTGTCGAGATTCACAACCAACACTCGATATCAGTCCATTTTCGAAGACATCGAGTGTCGGATGATGCATCCGACACTCGACACTTACATGTCGAGTCGTATCGAGTTTCACAACCGACACTCGATATCAGTCTATTTTCGAAGACATCGAGTGTTGGATGCATCATCCGACACTCGACACTTACATGTCGAGTCGTGTCGAGCTCTATCGAGCGCGTGGAGTTTTGTCGAGCGTTTTGGTAGGTTGCTTGTTTTAGCTTTGTTTTTTTGTCTTTTTACATCATATTTAATTATAACGGCTTTGTATTTGTAGGTTGAAGCAAATGACAAGTAAATTGACATCCCTACTTGTGTACTTGTCAATAAATTAGGGTGGTTATAGAATTTTACAAGGGCGGGGCAAGGCAGGTCTGGATCTGCTCATTTATATTTTGCTCCGCCCGCCCCATTAAGGGGTAATGGGGCGGGGCGGGGCAAAAATATAAATGAGCGGGACAGGGCTAGGTACTAGCTACCCTGGACCCGCCCCACCCTATTGCCAACCATAAGAATAATTGCTTAATTTTTTTTTAAAAAGATATAACAATAAGAATTGCTTTAAGGGCCGTTTGGTACGGGGGTTAGGAATCTTAAGAATGAAATTCACATTGCTGAAAAAGTAAAATATGAGAATCTGATTTATGGGAAAGTAATATTACTGTATTTAGTTATCCACAAGAATATTGTTATTGATTATTATGGGAATTAAAATATGGTGTTTTGTTGCACACAGGAATATTAATTTTGTTGATTACATTATATGAGTAAACTTGATAATTAAAATTTTTCCAATATTTCAAAAATACTTACATTAAAAAAATTAATAAAAGATTTTTCTGGTACGCTAATTTTAAAGATTTATAAATTTATTATATATATTTATACAAATGTTATATCAACAAAATATGCTAATTTGTTGTTCCTCTCTCCTTAAATGAGATTTATTCTTGTCATTATAAATTTTTTAAATTCAATATAATTTACTACAATAATTTTTAAATTCATTATAAATTACTACAAATAGTTTTTTAATTTATTAATAATTCTCTATTATCCTAGATGATAAATGTGAGATAAAAAAGTGTTTATTTTGTTTGATACGTGAGTAAATTTTATAATTAATTTTTTTAGTATGTAAAAAATACTTATATTGTTTTTCAAGTTCTAATATATTATAAGAAAAATATGTTCTGTCTAAAGAAATATCAAAAATTCCAAATCCCAAATTGCTTCTGTCTAATTCAATTGTTCTTACAATCATATTCCAAAAAACTGAAAAATACAAACAAAATATCTAGAAATTTCAAATTCTATACCCAGAAATAAAAATATGCAGAAATTCAAAAACACAAATCCCAAATCAAATAAAAAAAAGAAATAAATTGTTTCGTTCTAATTTTTTTAGAAAGAAGACAAAAACGCAGAAACATATCACATGGCCACTGCAACCCCTCGAGTCCACAGCAAAATCACAAAACCACCACTGCAAAAATCGCACAACTGTCGATCTCACATCTAAAATTGCACCACCACCACTTCAAAAATCAAACAAAAATCGCAGAGCCACCCCAAAACTAGTGATCTGCCATCCAAAATCAACCACCACCGCACACACCACCCACGACCACCACCACCCCAACCACCACCATACAACCACCAATACGTCATCCAAAATCCTAGCCGATGTAATCCAACTGCAAAGAATCGTACCACCACTCTCCAGCCACATACGACCTAAGTGGTTTGTGCTCGTTGCTGTCGTCGCTAGCCATCACAAGCGCCACCAAGACAGAAGAAGAGAGATCTAGGTTTGGGTTGCTAAGAACTCGAGACAAGGGGACGATAGAGAGAGAGAGACATAGGCGACTGGGATTGTTTAACAGTGGATTTTTACTTGATTTTTCATTGGTTTTGAGTTTGGGATTTTGATTTGATGATGTTAAAAAAGGATTTTGGTAGAGAGGGGAAGAAGGAAGAAGACGATTTGTTGATGTCGAAATAGGATTTCAGTGGTAAGATGATTTTGGTGAAGATGAGTTTTACTTTCCCGTTAATCTCAAACTCAAAGGATGAGAGGGGTTGATATTACCCCTCTCCGCAGTCATCTGAAACACACAGGAAAAATACATTCCCAAGTTAAAAAACAGTAAATAAACAAGCCAAACATGGGGTGGGTTTCACTTTCCCATTCCCACGAGGACATGGACGTGTACCCAACGACCCCTTAGTTCAATGACACGGGGGAATAACATTTCTATTTATCATAAGAAAATTTCAATTAGACTTCTTTTTTAAAAGAGTGCTGCTACATCTATAACTCGTTTACAACTAATTCTTATATAATTTGAGTTATCAAAATATCATTTGATAGAAAAAAATAAAAATAAATAAGAAATATTAAATTTAATGACATATACAGCCAAATTATTGATAATCTTTTTCATTATATATATATATATATATATATATATATATATTTACCCTTATATATGAGCTTTTTGAGGCGGATTGTTATGCTTGCCACATGACAGAATTAATTAACAAAAGTTATTACAATAATGAATTACTTGCAGCCACGTTCCATTCGAACCTTATATGAACTTGCAACTAGCAGAAATACGCTAAAAAGACAAAATAAACTAAAATAAAATAAAATAGAAAAAAGTCATGCTGGAGAAAAAAAAATTCACTAAGAGAGAACTCTGCTGCAACCTTGTATGATCTCAGAATTTGATTATACAAGTTCCCGGAACGATGCTTGCAGCAAATTAATTTTACTCAAAATTATAATTTTCCCTGATTTTTAAAATTAAAATATTACTATTTCATCCATAACTTTAAATTGTAAAAAAAAATGATATTTTAATTTCTACACCCCATTTCTCACTATACCCCTCTTATTAAGATTTAATAAATAAATTTTTAATTTACCCACCCCTTTATATTTTATCTTTAAAAAATACCCTTATTTTCTGACCGTCACCAAAGTATCCCTCCATTGAACATGAAAACTTGGTCAAGAGCTTTTGATAGTAAAAAGATTACTTCTGATGCTTTGGCATTAACAAGAACTTGGTCAGCATTTTTAGAGGTGATGATAAGTGGAGAAAGGCCAAAGGAACAGTGTTCTACCTGTGCCAAGCGGTTGCATAATTATTTGAGACTACATTGTTAACAGAAGCCCCAGTTCCCAGCTCACTCAAAACTGATATTAACCCCTTTCTAATATCTTCAACAGCTGCTACACAGGACGAAATCGAATTATAAAGGTCCATCTCAGAAAGGAAATGATCCATTGAGGTGCCCTGAGGAAAATTCAAACAAATTGAGCAAGAAATTTGGGATAAATGGCAACATAATCATAGTTTTAAGTTATGTGTTCACAACTACATGTTCAAATACATATATGTCTATATAGGAAAGGGATATTCTAATACAATTTTTTAACATAATTTATTGACACAAATTTCTAACCCTTGATCTCACCAAATCCAATGATTAAGATTGAAAGTCAGTAAGTTACATTTAATGCTGTCAACTCATCAATTATTTTAATCATTGGATTTTATAAATCAATAGCTATAAATTTGTATCTAGTTTTGTTTTAAAAAAATTGTATCAAAAGATCCCTTCCCATATATATATATATATATACACACACACCTGCAACTCTTAATTTTACCATGAATTTTGAGACCTCGATGTTAGACCGAGAAATCAAAAAAGGGGGAGAACCAGCTACCATAAGCTTCAACATTACTTGTAAAAAACCACTATTTCCCCACCTTTTTGTTTTAATAAAAATTTGAAAGATGCATATTGGTTGTTAGAAGAAAAGAAAAGTATTAATTATATTCTTAAGAAATAAACAGGTTTGGTTGTGGCTAGAGTAAATTGGGTTATGTTCTTAGATTTTATGTCTTGATTGATTGGATTGGGTTTCTATCTCTAGACTGCTCCTGGGAATTGTATGATTAATTATATGCCTGAGAAGGTATATTGTACCTTTTTGCCCTGTGCAACAAAGAATAATTTATCTAGAAGTTTGAAAAATTCCCACATGCAAGTTGACATTAATCATTAAAAGAAACACAATCTCTTAGATAAAGAAAGAGATATAATTATTAATCATCTCACAAAGAGTTTGATTAATATATTATGACCAGTAAGAAGCTTTTATGGAATCATACAAAGACAATGCAATTGGTTGAGAACTCATAATAGCAATCAACTCTTATACTTTTACAAAGAGGAAATTCCTAATTGCAATCAACTTCGAAAGTTTTAGCTAAGATCTCATATATTTCCTATAAAAACATTGGTAAAGTTAAGATCAATACAAGCAATTATTTACTGAATACTGAAAAAAATTTATGGTCATTACCTGAATACTATGACTTTTAATACCACTAGCGCAGAAGACGGCCACTATCACCCAAAAAAAACCAAGATCGCACTATGCACATAAGAGGAGTTCTCCATGTCAGATTTTTCCCTCTTGAATGCTTAACCTCTCTCTTCCGTGGGCTTACGGTGTAGAGAAACTTGAAAAGAATATAATATTGGTAAATATAACAGTGCCATGATTAGAGTTTGAAGAATGTGTGTAACCAGAATTAATGGATAAGTTTCATATATCCCATCCAGAAAACGTACCATGCTTTTGGAAATTATTCAAAACTGCTTTGACACTGCATACATCTCGAGACATTGAACCAACTTGTCCTTAAGGGTATGTATGTTTTCATGCCACTCTAGCAAGCACAACACCACAAAATAATTACATCTAAAGGAATAGTTTCCATGTACCTTTTAAAAGAAATAATGTATTCAATGCTATTCAAAGCTTTGCTCTTGAAAATAAGAAGTCATTTCTAAGTTGAACAGTAATATAAAACAAAGCCAAAGTACAAAATAGCAAATTAGTTATATCAGATTTACATAACAAAGCAGAATTCCTCATAATTTAAACATCAGAACAAGTAATATCCACTTGGGAACCTAATGAAATATTGGTAATAACTAGTCTATGATCCTAGTTATTTCACATTGTCAATATGAGAGGCACATAATTGATCTAACATTGAACCAGAAGAAGTATCCATTTCCGTATAACACTTTCTAACAAGCTTATCATAACAAGGGGAAAAAATCTGGTCCAATATGAAAAAATCATTAAAAATATTTATTTGTGTTTTTTGAGTTTTTGTTCTCAAACTTTTGAAAGAATGTGTAGTTGGTTTTTTTTTTTTTTTTAATTTTGGAAATAATATGCGGTTGATATTTGATTTAGATGCATTGGAAAATGTGCGTTTTATGAAAACTGTTTTTTGAAAATACTAACAAACGCACTTTTAAAGCATTACAAAATATAAACTAGTCTAGTCTAACTATAGTTATCTCTAAATAAATCATAGTTATAAAGAAAAAAAAACTTAGGTAGATACTATTTCAATTATATAGTTTCAAATAATGAAATAGTTAAGCTTTGTTAACACAGATACTATGTTAAATTACTGCTTAAGCAGAGAAACTTTAGAGATTGAAATTTAAATATGGTTGCAAAAACTAAAGCATCAAACAATGATCAGTAAAAAAAAAAAAAATCAAGAACAGGGATTGAAGTAAAAATGTAATTTGAACCCTGAAAAATGAACATTGCCATTCACATATCTGAGAGATATTTCACCAGTAATTCAGTGATATAATCCACCCCTGAAACAAAGTACCATGATGCTATGCGTACGCCTGTCTAAGGTACCCTTGAAATTTGGATATCCCACGGTCATCTAACACAATTCTCTCATAATATTTATAAAAAAAAAAAAAAAAGAACTGTCTAATTGAGAGGTTTCCAACATACACTACATTTAGCAAGAGGTTTCCAATTCATATTAACCGCACACAGCTGTCATCAAATTATTTATCATATCAACTAAAACAAAAATAAAACATAAATACATAACCATTTTAGACTTTAAAAGAAAATGGAGTTAAGTTAAATCCTTAACTACAAGAACCTCTAAGAGACAGCAACATAAACAATATAAATGGAAAATATTGATTATATAACTGAAATGGATTTCTATAAGGGTCTGCAACTGATGCAAGAACTTGATAGGATCTGAGTCTCACACACACTTCACAGTAGATTTAGCCAAGTTTTAGGAATTGAAGGAATTAAAGATAGTAAACAGGCAAGTTGAGGATGAAATATAGAAGTTTATTAGAGTGTTTGGTAGAAAATTCGAGAGTCCTGTCAGCTATCCTAAGAGAAACAAATCTCTCACAATACTAAAAAAAAAATGCCCCTCACTCTCTCTCTCTCTATATATATATTCTCTAATTAACTCTCCAGCTGTAACTAACTCCCACAGCCCCCACAATTTCCAACACAGCATAACACAAAAACAATAGCAGCAAAGGAATAAACCCACTCTTCCTCTAATTAATTCAATTCACAATTTTGCCCTTCTATATTCACTGCCTTTGTCTATCATTACCCCCGGCCCAACTTTCACCTTGTACTCAAGGTGAAGAATAGGAAATTGATAGGATCAGTTTGCACTCTTCTTCGCTGCTTCAGCAGCCTCTGTCTCTTTAGCCTTAAGTTCAGTTTTCTGCCCTTCCTTCTCCTCCATAAGCTTCACTAAATCTTCTTCCTGCTCTTCTTTCCCCAATTCTCCTGTCACAAATTCTTGTAATTCCTCATCAATTTCAGTCCCCTCATCATCCAAAATGATATCTACAATCTTAAGCATCTCATCCAATCTCCCAACTTCACTCAAAGCCTTCATCATAAACTTATAACTTTCATTATCCATCTTCAGCTCCTTTACAATTATATCAAAGAATGATTTTGCCTCGTCAATCTTCCCCACTTTTAACCAATTGATCAACCAATCTGTTATAAACTCCCAAGTTCGGTCTCAAACCTGCGTCAATCATCTTCTGAAAATAAGCTGCCCCATCGTCAACCCTATCCACTTCAAAGCAAGTATCCATCAACAGACCACAAGTATACTCATCTAGATTTGCCCCCTTCTCCCCCATTTCTCCATAAAGCTTTTCAGCCTCAGACAACATTCCATTCTTACACAGCTGATCAATCAAATTATTAAATGACAATGTATTAGGACCACACCTATACTCACTCATCTTCCTGAAAACCTCAATAGAATACTCAATTCTCCCATCGGCACAATACCCATCAACCTTCACATTAAAGCTACCCAAATTCACTGCCAACCTCTTAGGAGGCTTATGTTCATTAATCATCCTATCAAACAAGTTCAAAGCCTCATCAAACTTCCCATTCTTAAACAATGCATCAAGCACCGAATTATACGCCACTGCACTCATTTTCACATTGGAGTTTTCCCTCACAGCCTCATTATAAAACTCCATAGCCTCCTTCTCCGTACCGTTCATGAAATAACCCTTCATGTGGTCTTGTGCCTCCTTCAAATTCTGTTTTAATTCATCCAGTATAGCCTCTCGTTCCTCCAGCAACTTCTCCATCATGGGAACAATTGTAAAGTTATTTCCAAAGGGGACCAATGGTGGTGGTGTAGGGACTTTATTAGCAACCACCTTGGACAATTCAAGATCAACCATTAACTCCTCGGCATAGTCTCCTAACACCTTAATCCCCTGTAAATTCAAAACTATCCCTCTCCAAATGCCTTCACCCTTAATGGGGTTTCTAGTCCGTAATAACACCCTATACCCCTCAATGTTATCCATAGGCAGCCCCATTTCCTGCACCAACTTCTTTGAGACAAAGTTTTGGGTGGCTCCATGATCAATCATAACCACCACTTCTTCTTTTCCAATCATCCTCTTCAACTTAATTGTTTTAGGTGAGGAGAGACCCACTATAGAATTCATAGAAAATTCTACAACTTCAGAATTCGTATTATTACCTCTAATCACTTCTGCCGTATCATCTCCTTTTACCAATTGGCAGTCATTCTCATCCTGGACAACCATGACATTGAGCTGTCTGAATTTGCATTGATGACCAGGGGAAAATTTTCTATCGCAGTGGTAGCAAAGCCCCTTAGCTCTTGTTGCCTGTAGCTTAGCATCTGTTAGCTTTCGAAACCGAGTTTCATTTTTTATTGCGTGGTTTTTCTCTAGTACTGTTGTTGATCGGTAATTGGAGCTTCCAGGAATTTTTGGTGGAGATGTAAATGTGTTTGCTGTTATTTTTTTATCACCTAAAGACGTTACAGGCCTGTAATTTCTCAAGGTCAAGTTCTGGTGTTCAATTCGTTGGGCCAGCTGCATTATCCGACCCAGCCTATGAGATTGCAGCAGTCTGAACTCAGCCTTCACCTCTGGTTTTAATTCGTTTACGAAAGTCACCTCCAGAACCTCCTCTAAAACATTTTGGAGCGGCACAGCCACTGCCTCAAATTGTCGGCGGAAATCTCTGACTGTTCCGACCTGCTTCAGCGCCAAGAACTGTTCAAAGTTGGTGCCCTCTTGCGTCGATCGAAATCGGTTCAGTCGGAGCGCTTTCATTTCCAGCCAGCTACGAATCGGACGACGACGATCCTCCCACTGGAACCAGGCCAGCGCCTCCCCTTCGAAGCATACCGCGGCGGCTTCGATCCTTTTCGCCTCCGACAGTCGGTTCAGAGAGAAGTATCGTTCAGCTCTGAAGGTCCATCCGTCCGGGTCACAGCCATCGAACACCGACATCTCTAGCCGACGAGGCCATATCTCACTTTGTCGATTAAGGTTCCGATGGCCTTCGCCTCCCTCACACCCACCGTGGGTGTTTCTGTTCCAGTTATCGTGAGTATGGGTGGTGGTATTTGACGACTCCCCTGGTTTTGGCGCGCCACGAACCAGCTTTTCCAAAATCATAGTGAGATTCTTCTCCAAAGTTGGAAGCCTTTGAAGGTCCGATTTGATTGAATCCATCTCCCTCTTAAGCTCCTCCTGCACCGACTCCATTTTTTCCTCTACTGAATCCAGCCTAGACGTGGCTGTGCTTTGTCCGGCCATTCCAAGTGCTTGTTCTACCTTGCTCTCCGTTGTTATGGCCTCTAGTTTTTCCAAAATTGCCGCCATGCCTTGCGCCAGGAACTGCACCTTGGCCATCCCTTCCTTGACAGCAGCAATATCTTCCTGGAACTGGTTAAGTTTCTCTTCCAATATCTCTATCCTTGCTTCCTCTCCCTTAGCCATTTTAGGATCTCGGCTCTGATACCAATTTGATAGGGGATCTGACTTCACTCACACACATTTCACAGTAGATTTAGACAAGTTTTAGGAATTGAAGGAATTAGAGTAGTAAACAGGCAAGTTGAGGATGAAATGTAGAAGTTTATTAGAGTGTTTGGCAGAAAATTCGAGAGTCCTGCCAGCTCTCCCAAGAGAAACAAATCTCTCACAATACTAAAAAAAACATGCCCCTCACTCTCTCTCTCTCTATATATATTCTCTAACTAACTCTCCAGCTGTAACTAACTCCCACAGCCCCCACAATTTCCAGCATAACATAACAGAAAAACAATAGCAGCAAAGGAATAAACCCACTCTTCCTCTAATCAATTCAATTCACAATTCTGCCCTTCTATATTCACTGCCTTTGTCTATCATTACCCCCGGCCCAACTTTCACCTTGTCCTCAAGGTGAAGAGTAGGAAATTGATAGGATCAGTTTGCACTCTTCTTCGCTGCTTTAGCAGCCTCTGCCTCTTTAGCCTTAAGTTTAGTTTTCTGCCCCTCCTCCATAAGCTTCACTAAATCTTCTTCCTACCCTTCTTTCCCCAATTCTCCTGTCACAAATTCTTGTAACTCCTCATCAATTTCAATCCTCTTATCATCCACAATGATATCTACAATCTTAAGCATCTCATCCAATCTCCCAACTTCACTCAAAGCCTTCATCATAAACTTATAACTTTCATTATCCATCTTCAGCTCCTTTACAATTATATCAAAGAATGATTTTGCCTCGTCAATCTTCCCCACTTTAACCAATTGATCAACCAATCTATTATAAACTCCCAAGTTCGGTCTCAAACCTGCGTCGATCATCTTCTGAAAATAAGTTGCCCCATCGTCAACCCTATCCACTTCAAAGCAAGTATCCATCAACAGACCACAAGTATACTCATCTAGATTCGCCCTAAAATGGCTAAGGAAGAGGAAGCAAGGATAGAGATATTGGAAGAGAAACTGACCCAGCTCCACGATGATATCGGTGCTGTCAAGAAAGGGAGTGGCAGAGGACCTGGAGTTGATAGCTAAACCAGAAAGTGTGTTGAGTGTATGCCACAAGAAGGAAGAATCTGGAACTAAACCTGGGGTCCTAATCGAATGGAGAAGCTTATTAGATTCTGAGGCTACTTGGGAACAACCTGACTTAATCCAGAATCAATTTCCACCCTTCACCTTGAGGACAAGGTGAAAGTTGGGCGGGGGGTAATGATAGACAAAGGCAGTGAATTAAGGGCAGAATGGGGAAATTGCTTTTATAATTCTGTTATGCTTTTCTGTCTTTTATAATTCTGTTATGCTTTGCTGTTATTTGTTGGTTATGTTTTGGGGTAGGAAAATTGGTTGTACTGTCCTAGGGACTTGTGCGGAGTTAGTTAGAGAAATAAGAGGGAGAAAGGGAGGGAAGGAGGTGAAGATTTTGTGAAGTGAAGAATTGAGAGACACTAGTCTCTAGGGAGAGCTTGCAGGACTCTCGAAGATCCTGCTATCCATCATTTTATGAACTATCTTCCTTCTAATTTGTTCCTTCAACACAGAAACTAAGTGTAATTTTGCAATCAATTTCATCTCCTGTCATTCCAGTTGTGTGTGTAGTGTGTAGTGAGTGCAGTGAGGCTGGGTTCTATCAGAACTCCACCAATATAAACACACACACACACGCACACGCGAGCATGCGTGCACACACACCTGCACCCACACACTTTGCGCGCGCATCAAACACACACACACACACACACACAAAAACAAAAAGTTTAAAATTCTGCTCAGATATTCTACAACTGAAATAGGTTTAAAAGTGAAATTTATTTATATATACCTAGCATTGGTCAAGAGTTTGCGTGCGCGCACACGCAAACAGCACGCACACAAACACAGACAGACACAGACACACACACACACACAAAAAGACAAAAAGTTTAATATTCTGCTCAGATATTCTCCAACTGAAATAGGTTTAGAAGTGAAATTTATTTATATATACCTAGCATTGGTCAAGAGTAAGTGCTAGACCGGTAATAAATTTATTTATAGCTCCAAAGGACCATTAATAAGAGTGAGGTTTGTTAGTATAAACTGGAAATGAAATTGACACAGCCTTAAAAGTTTAATATCATCAGCTCCAGAGGACCCATTTTTCAAAAGCTGATGTACCTCCTTGGATGCAAGTCAGCGAATTCTACGTGATTCTTAGCCTAAGTCAGCGAATTCTGACTTGAGCACATTCTACATATGAACCAATTGATCCTTCAGCTCAATGGAGAACTGAGGAAAAAAATAAAAATAAAAATAAGAAACTTGCTAGATTTTTTATTGAAACCACAACCAATATTGATAAAAGAAGAAGAAAACACATAGAAAAAGAGCGATAACAATCTACAAAAGTAGCATAACTTCTATCAATTTTTAAGCTAAACTGGAACTTGCTCAGATGCCAACAATCTAAATCAGAAACCAAAGAGAAATTGATTACCTGTATTTGTGAGAGATTTGAACAGATCTGAGAGACGTGAAATCGAGGAGATTGCAGAAATTTTGTCCTTCCTTCTTTTGCAGAAATGGCATCTCTCTCTATGAAGGAAAGCTAAATCGATTGATTTGAATAGATCCATTTCAACTAAATTTACTGATTTCCAGGTTTACAGAGAGTTTAATGAAGAGAGAATTTTAAATCGATTTGAATTTGAAATAAAATAAAAAGGAAAACAAAGCAACATTTTAAACTGAAAAAATGGAAAGAAGAGCAATTCCACAAATTGTAGCAATGTTTTTGGTTCAGTCTAAATAAAATAATGGTAATTCCCATATTATTATATTTATTCGGACGTTGAAAAAATTAACCATATTATTTATTTTCAAATATTCAGCTTTATTTAGAACTTAAAATAATTTACATCTGTTTAGATTTTTAAATATAACAAATCAAACTACCTAACTTGCCATAAATTGCATTACTACTTACAACGATTGCTGTTATATTCACATGAAGCTTGCAAGCTACAACAGCATTCTTGACAGGGCCAGTGCATTTAGCTTGAATTTCCCCTATTATAAATATATGATTTTGCAAAATACAAGTGGGCAACCAATCCTATCCCACTCATTACAGCAAGAAGCCAATAGAAGTAATCAAGATGTGCTTTGTTCAGGTTATTAGCAAACCAGCTATCATGGCCATCTCCACCAGTTGCTTTCTCAATGGCAGATATGAGAAAGCTGCTCAGGAAGCTCCCAACACCAAAGATACTGAGGTAAAGAGAGAGACCTACACTCCTCAATTCAGTTGGAACCTGATCATAGAAAAATTCTTGAAGACCAACCATGGTGAATACGTCGGCAACACCAAACAAGACGTATTGAGGAATCAACCAAAACACACTCATAGGAATAGTCACATTTGGCTTATTAATCAGTCCATATTCTTGAGCAATTTTGAGCCTCTTCATCTCAACCAAGGCTGCAATCACCATGGACAGAGCAGATAAAGACATACCAGTTCCGATTCTCTGAAGCATTGTAATGCCAGCAGGTTTCCCAGTCAAAGCCCTTGCTAAAGGGACAAAAACACGATCATAGATGGGAATGGTGATGACAATAGCAAGGCTGATAAAGGATTGAAGTGAAGCAGCTGGTATGTTGAATCCTGTTGTGATCGATCTGTCCATGGTAACTCCTTGCTTAGTGAAGAAAGTTGAAGACTGTGCAAAAACAATGGCATAAACCAAGCTTGCTGCCCATATTGGAACAAGCCTTAGACATGCCTTTGCTTCTTCAACTTCACCGATGCTACACACCTTCCCGTATTCCTTTGAACCATCTGGTGCAAGCAAGGCTTTGTTTAGGAACCTGCATGAGTTGCAGTGTGATAAATTGATTGCATCAATTACCTTGGTAACAAAGAATTCAACATTTAACCACTGAAAAAGCAAGAGTTCTGCCAAACAAATATAGAACGAAAAGTACTTCTCCACTAATAATATATGTTAAGGTGGCAAAGAGTAATATATGGGTACAAGTTCAATGGTAGTGAATGAGTACATATTCCTCTTATGATAAGCAGATGTCATTTCAAGGAACCTGATATAGACAGCATCTCCATTTTACATAAAACAAAACAAAGCAATTAGTTTTCTGTGATATATCTAATTCTTCATGAACACATATTTCATTAACTTCAAGATACTTTGAAGAATAAGTTGAAGTCCAGTATGACCGGAGTGGAAGCTACATAAAATTTTATGCAGAAAATTCTTTATAGAATCCGTCTTAATCTCTTTTATCATCTATTGCTTTCTTTCTTTCAAAAAATTCAAATATATCCCTTACTTGAATTGATCAGAATTTCGATGAGGCAAGGTTCCACGAGCTTCCTCTTCAAGGGCAATAGCAGAAGACTTAGTTCTCCAGTTCCTAACTGCAGCAACAAACACCCGACCAATTCTCACGAATGGGCTTTTCTCATCCCCCTTTATGCCATATCGATAAGTCTTAGTTCCTAATAAGAAAATAACCAGTGCAACAGCCATTGCGATACATGGGATTCCAAATCCAAGAACCCAATTAAGGTTATCCTGGATGTAGTTTAATATCCAAAGCGTCACCAAGGTGGCCCCACATAATCCAAAATACCACCAATTGAAGAATGAACTTTTCAGTTTGCATTCCTCTGGGTCTTGACTATCAAACTGGTCTGCACCGAAAGCCTGAACACAAGGCTTGTGTCCACTTTGCCCAACTGCTACCAGGTATAAAGAGAAGAAGAATAAAATTACTTGGAATTGATTAGGAGAACATGATGCAATTTCATCAGACTTTTGGCAAGCAGAAATGCTGGGTGAAGGTAACATAGCTGACATAGTCAACAAGCCCAATCCCTGGAAACAAATTAAATCTATGTCAACTAAACAAACAACAAAACAGAACAGAAATTTCACAGGCTAAGAGAAGGCATTCAACTCTCTTAATAAAGCAAAATAAATATTGTGGGCATTCATGTTGAAAAAGAAAAGAAGGTAAATGTAATAAATATAAATATAAACTTTCTCCTGTCTGAAACTTTTTGAAATTCAAATTCTCCCTCTTTCGAACAGCAGACCTTTTCTACTACAAATGAACTAATAGCAAAATAAATCGCAATGATTTTCTCAAACTTGCAACCAAAGTTTGCCTTCAACTGGTGCACATTGCTCAAAACAAGCAAACTAGTGAAAAGCAATGTCAACCTAGTGTAAAGTAGAATGTTTTCAAACAAGTAATTACCAATTTGATTTAGATCTCTGGTAGGCTTTCGATCTTCTACTAACATGCTGCTAAGTTGAACAGTCAGACAGGTATGAACTATGAGGAACAGGACCAACAACCTTGAAAGAGGACAAAATTCATATCTTTTAAAAGGCTAATTACTAGGATTTTGATTGTGGCAATCTTCATTTGGACTTTTGAATCGACATAGTTAAACATGGTCCAAAAAAAAAAAAAAATACTTTTCGGTAAAGCATGAGAAAATTCACACAGAAGATGTAACTATTTAAGGCTATGCTACACTCTTCTGCAGAAAAGAAGATAATTTAGCTGATCAATTTAAACCATTCTTGAGCATCCAGGATAGCTTGAAATGGGTTGCGAGATTCCACATAGCATCGTATCCTTATTACTCAAAGCTGAAATATCTATCAACAAGGTCCAGAAAGCCAACCTAAATCTAACAAGAACAGAAGAAATTAATGCGATTAAGGAGACATCTCTTAGAATTTTGCAGATTCTGGTAATGCCTAAAACGCATTGAGCCTTATGCCCAGAATTTTTTTTTTAAATTAACCTAGTTTAATATATATATATATATATATATATATATATATATAAATTTAGTTCAAGCAAATTAAGCTAATTAACCCACTTCAAATTTCAGGCACACATTAACATTGTCCTATACAAAGCTGACAAAGTTAACATAGAATTTGATTAAAAAAAGTTGTTTTTAGTTTAAAAAAAAAAGCACTTCTAGCCAAACATCTAACAACCCATTGGTTAAAACAGCAGGGGAAAAAAAAAACAAGAAAAAAGAAAAAGCTGAAGCTGGTTCAGCAAAGACTAACCAGGACATATATAACGGAGGCAACTACAATTGTCCGGTAACGCCCCAGAAAAGAATCAGCAACAAAAGCTCCTAAAAGGGGAAGAAGCGAGACCGTGCCTGACCAGGCGTTGACGTTCTCGGCGGCAGTGGCGGTAGACTGACCCAGTGGGCCAGTCAAATAGGTTATAAGGTTGGAGGCTATCCCATAATAGGCGAATCTCTCAGCCATTTCCACACCAATAATGAAAGCTGCGGATCTCCAGCCGCCAGAGCTGGATCTATAGACGGCACGACCTTTATAGTCAACGCAGCCATCAACGGTGTCTTGAAGAAGGAGAGGTCTTGCGGTATCTGGGTTGGCCATAGTCTGACGTCTCTTCTGAGTGTGGAAGTGGGAGCAAAAGCTAGTTGGAAGCGGCTCATGATTTTTGTATTTGCGAGTTTTATGCTATTTATGTGGCCGCGGACAAGTTAACTTCATAAACAGTGTAGATTGGCCTTTTGTTTTGTTTTTAGTACGCAGGGGTACGTGTGAGTTGTAATGGCAGCCTCCAGCCTGCAAAGAAAAAATTGAAAAATTAGACAGAATTAAAGATTTATAGTAAAAATTAGATATATTATAAAATTTTTTTATGTTATAGATATTTTTCTCGTAAAATAATTAAGATATTCTTTAAAAATTGAAAAAAAAGAAGAAAGAAAAATAAATAAACTATCATCACTACTTCCATTTCTTTACTGTTCGAAATACTTTTTAACAGTTTTATTTCATTTCATCTCATTGTTTACTCGTAGAGTTGAAGCTGAACAGTAAGGTAAGACAAACGTTCTTTAATCTCTCTCTAAATGGCGTAAGGATATTGAAGTAGGTTGTAATATTTTCGTTATTTATTGTTTTGGTAGCTATCAACCGCATTATGTAGCTTAACATAGGGATATGTATATGAACTAAGCTTAAAGATAGTGTGGTTTCTGTCAAAATTTATTGAAAACTGCAAATTCGTTGAGAAAATCTGGTATCGCAGTCGACGGGGAGGAAGACACGATTTGTCGAGCGACTTCGCTCGATGTGTTGGATCTACCCTTGACATGTCGAGGGGTAATGTCGAGTGTCAAGGGATTGTGTTGAGTCTACGATCGAGTGCGAGTTAGTGCATCGAGTGCAGTGTCGACAACATCGATTGTCGGATGTGTATTTTGTCGAGTTTGTGTGTCGAGTGCGATTCGTCGAGTCTACGGTCGAGTGTTGAGTTAGTGCATCAAGTGCAGTGTTTACAGCATCGATTGTCGGATGTGTATGTAGTCGAGTTTGTATGTCAAGTGTCGTGCGTCGAGTGTCTAGTGCACCCGTCGAGATATGTCGAGCGTTTGGGTAGAATTGTTGTTTTTGTGATCTATTTAAGCAATTTTGTAATGATTTTTTGTCCATGGACCTTATATGATATGTCTCTATCATGTAGGATATGAAAACTTTACGTATCCTTATTCTATACAATGGTTCTTAGATTATACAAGATAATGGTGGTTATTTGTACACTAGTGGAAGGGCCAAGCCATTGATAATTCGTAAGTGTGCTACATATAATGAGTTGGTTGACTATATTAGTACTGAAATGGGTTGGGATCTTCATAAGCATAACATGACTTTAGAGGTTCAATTTGCTTTTAAGGGTGTTTTGCCAATGCCGACTCCTATTGAGACTGACAAAGATGTTTGTTTTTTTTATACAACATTGTTTGGAGGACCAACAGTCATATACAAGATAGGGAGAAGCGAAGACAGAGGTCAGGATTCGATGCAGTACGAAGGCGACAAAGTTCTTCTCATCCCTCTATGTTTTGCTAAGCAAGTGGAAGCAACTAATTAAGTGAGTCCACTCCTGTTTGTGCACAAGCACAATTCAATGATGACGTTGGCATTGAGTTTGAGCAATATTCAGGACATGCAGGGCATGCGTCAGTTGGGGTGTTAGATGAAAATGAGGAAGGGGTGCCCCGGTCGATGCCATTGAGATTAGTACGTCATCTCGATAGCATTAGAGAGTTTGAGAGTTTAGGCAATATTGATGTTAATAATGCTAGTGATGATGTTAATGATGACGATAGTGGTGATGAAATTATGACGATGGTAGTGATGATGTTAGTGAGAATGGCGACAATGAGAATGATGATTGCACTATTCGTATTAAAGATTGTGGTGAGGGTTTGAATGATTTTATTGTTGATGGGCAGGATGTAGACGGTTCACATTTTGATAATGATGAACAGATGGAGA
>SNVD02016336.1:0-12699 GCA_013180625.2 Boswellia sacra | reverse complement strand
AATTGCTCGTCACACTATCTCAAGTTTTGAAAAACTGATTTTGTGCACGTAGTCTGATGCAGATGAGGCCGTGGTTGTGTGTGTGATCTAGTTTGTGCGGTTGGCGCGTGATCATTGGTATAATTTATGATGACTTTGACTACTATGGTGCGACCTCTCGACTTGAACGGTCAGTAATAAGTTTCATTCATAGTTCAGAGTATTTTGCGACGGGAAGTCAAAGTCGTTGAATTTCTTAGTTTATCGCGAGACTTCGTGGCTCATTCGAGTTGCGTCTTCGAAGGAGGCACAGTGTGTGATGGTGACAGTTATCATTTTGTTGCATGCAAACCTGCACTCGGCGATTGCATATAAATAATTACTATGGTCTCTCATGAACCTCCGCAAAGCAGCCGGTACTCGGCTGCTTTGCGGACTCAGGCTCATCTTCGAGTGTGCCCATTGTTGGGAAAAACCTACTCCAGATGTAACCCAGGTCTATCGATCCACGATCTTGCGAGTAGCTTCAAGATCAGACTTCTAGGGCTTTGTCACATTGCTTTCGACGGTCCCAACGAGTCACTCCGTTGGGGAGAAGCCACGTCAGCGACGATCGATACGCCTACGCTATAGAATCAATTTTCGCGTTGCGCGCGCGCAAATGGCGTCCCTCTCAGCGCAGCAGCCTGCTGGGGGCAATCCAAGAAGCCCCAGCGCGCATGCGTTCCAGAGAATGCTGCGAGTTTGCACTGCTGCTGCAATACTTCCCTCGATTCTTCTCCTCCACTCGGGCCTGTCCCCATTTACCCTCGCCGAACTTACGCAACTTACTAGCGGAGGTGTTTGCGCCGCTTCTTCGGGAGGGGTCTAGCTCAAGTGGGTGCCAAGAGCAAGAATATGTCTCACTTGTGTAGAAACCCGTGTGCAATACTTATCGGATTGAATTGTGCGTGTGACCAATGAGTCTAGAGGAGTCTCCAAGCTCGGTCAGTATAAGTGGAGACACAAGATTCAAGACATCTATTCCTCGTTTGGGATGGAATGGCGTTCTAATCGAATCATATCCGATGATCCTACGGATCTAGCAATCGATCAAACACCAATATTTTCTCGAACAGCTATCTTAAACGCCACCATCAATTTGACCACCATGGACTCTCAAATTCTAGGTATGGCACCCTTGCAGGTCGCACCGAATAGATACATGAACAACCGCGACAAGATCTTCATGTATCAACTTAATCAGTACTATTTGTCGAAGGCATCAGCAAGAAAAACAACCATCGCAAAAACCATACAAGAAGTCATCAAGATTGTCCAAGACGTTCTTAGAGAGCTAGAGATTCAGGAGCCGAGATTCATATCGACATTCACCGACAACAACGGTCACTATGAAGGTTTGTATCAGGAATATAGGACTCCTTCAAGATTCTACCTCACTCTAGACACCGTGTCAACGAGAATTCTGGCTAGATGATATTAACTTTTCCTCTTAACAACCTAATGGCGCACTATAGGATTGAACGTTGTGTCCAGTACAGAATTTGAAGTAATATTATATTTAAACCAGATGGGAGTTTTCAACTTCGTCGACGACGGTTCCCTACCGGGGTGTGCGGTTCTCAAACTTTCAGATGGTCGTAAGCGTTCCATGTCTCTCTGGGTTGAATTTATCACTGCAAGTGGGTATTTGAGTGCGAGAAAGATAAGATCAAGGTTTCAGACACTGGTGAGTAATAGTATAACCACAGTATCTCGCTAGAATCATTTCTAGCATCAACGCCCAGGACGCTCGATCGCGTCCTGGGTTGCGTCCTCCCGGTGGTCCTTTCAGAGGAACCTTTTTGAGAATTTGTTGACCGAAGTCCTCAAGCAATTAATAATCATTAACCACGAGTTTTGACTTGTCTTTACGTCGAAGTGAGCAGAGAACAACTGAGTTTCTTTTACCTTGAACACCATCACGAGAATCGTTCGATCAAAGAATTCAATGGCCAAGAGAAAAACCAACCGAACTTTGTTACATAATTGATTACCCATCACGAAGTTTAAGACGGGCGACCGCACTGTGGTCAGCACGTTGCCTCACAGCAAGTCTGCATCTCAGTAAGCGCTGCATGAAACAGACTATCAGGGATGTTGATGCGTTGACTTGCTGCTTCAATGATTTGCTGGTCACTAAGAAGACCTCCCTTCGCATCCTCTTTCCTCCGCTTCAATGAACAGAATGAAGCCAAACCTTCAAAAGACCACACAAGTGCGTTGAAAGAATCAACAAGCGCTATCCTGCTGCACGGCCCGTGCGCATGGTAATTACCGCGCTGCATGCATGAAAAGTTTCTTTTTGGCGCAGAAAGATGAACCGCCTCTGTCCGGTCGAGACTATGAGGTTCGCAGCAACTTTGTTTACTCTAGCCTCTGATGTTGGTTTACGCAACAGAAACTGGCCTCCACAGACTCGTCCGAGAACCACCCACGTCGTGAGCTCCTCGTTCGCGATGATTTGCTGCCAGGCCATTAATTAACTAGTCAGTGGTTAGGTTTGCGGGATCTTAAGAACCTCTCACCAGCTAACAAATATATGAATCGTTCCCCCTCAAATCTTTGATACCGGCTAGATGGCACAAGCCTGTGAAAAAAGTAGCTACTGCAGCATTATAAGGTTGATTCCTGATACAAGCGAGGTGAAGATCCGAGTGCGAGATGCGTACACTATTCAAATCACCCCAGGTAAGTCGGGCAATTTATTCCTGTGCGACATTATTCGCTGCTTGTCTCGCAAATTCTAACCTAGAGTTGACTGCAGCCTTCCGATGCAGCGGCTTATGGCCGCGCTCAGCGAATCATTGGCCACATTCGAGTTGTCCTTGGCCGCCGGCTCAAATAGTTCAAGACGTGAAGAGCGACGGCTTCGATCTATTGAGCAAGGAGTGCGTTAACACACAGGTAAGTTAGTTTTCTTACTTTCAGATAGATGGCGAGCATAGTTGGCTCAACAACAGTCCCCTGAGATGGCGCTTGATACGCTTTTTGTGCTGGAAGTTTACAGCAATCATTCATCAACTTAAATCGCCTCCCATGATACATTACACAGAGAGGCAAACAGAGTGCCATGGAGGGGGATGCTTGGCTGCTCAGCTTCAACGACGCAGAGAATAAACTACTTCAGGGTGGTAACAGAAGAAAGTGTTTGTCAATACTGAAGACGCTGCGCGATAGAAACCTGGATGGACTTGGTCAAAGTTGCATATCTACGTACCATTTAAAGACTCTCCTGCTCTACGAATGTGAGAAGCACCCACATGAGTATGAATGGGACGATTACAATTTGGGCGATCGGATCAATGGGATCTTGCTTCAGCTTATATCTTGTTTGCAATCTCGGCGCTGCCCGCACTACTTTTTGCCGAGTCTCGACTTGTTCCGCGGCAAACCGATTGAGAACACCTCTAAGCAAATATGGCGTTTAGTCCGTCAGTTCATAATGGACCCAGGCTCACTGGAGCAGCTTTGACATCAAGGGTTCGAGCGAACAGCCTAGCTATCGTCAGACATGCGCAAGAAAGTACATTGATCGCCCGATATCGAGAAACGGATGGCCAGATAACTTACATGACCTTCCAGTTGTGGTTACCAACAAGCATCGGTGCAGCTCAACCAGCTCTTTCCTCAATACGAGGTGTAGTTTTTTATATTCATAGAACACCATTGATTCGAATGCAAGCGATATATTCATTAGATTTTTGATGTGCAATAAACTAATATCAGAGGTACGAGAGCTTCACGAATGGAGCACGCAACAGGAGAGATCTATGAATAGGCAAGCAGTCATATCGAGTTGAGTTCACGCTTGGGACTCAGTCGACACGCGATCTTATCTAGACGAAGTGCTGTCTAGGCACGTTGAGATCTAGGTCGTTTGATCGATCGCACTTAAGATATCGTGTTTGTTGAAGTATTTGTGAAAGTCCATTGTACATGGGTGTACAGACTCACCCAAGTAAAACCAGATATGTAGAAATAAGCCCAGATGCGGTTTGAACTGCATCTCTGTGAGTCTCAAAGGAACTGCTGCATGTATTAGTTTATCCACAAATCTTATTCGCAGAGTTGACAACCGATTCGGCCGAGTAACCATCGAATTTTTCACGCGAAAAATCACCCAGGCCTGTACGCCGGCTTGACAGGGTCAACCTATGCACGCGGGTGTATCACCGGCCGACCTTTTCGTCGACAGTGTCGTGTCGCTGCTGACGGTCAAGACAGTACATGGTCATGTGACCAGCTGACCTGATCTGTGGTAGCGTCCAACAATATATGCGGACACATTTGCTTGCCAAGCGGATAGGTATCAAGCATCTTGGCAACTAGACTCTCGCGATTACAAATCAGCAGTGCCTCGCCAGGTTGATTGCTCGGAGCGTAATCTTGGCTAACTGGTCGGACAATCAGACGAAGGCACTCTATGCAAGCGGACGTGAGTCGGGAGAAAGTGATGGTAGTTGTCGGCTGTACCGGTGCAGGCGCCGGTGGGAAGCGTGAAAGTTTTCAATTCGTGGATCTAAATTGAATCAGCGAGCGGCCGACGCGCTAGCGAGCCAGACGGGCTTCCAAATTGATTTGTTCACTGTGTTGCGTCGGCAGCAGTGGCCCGCCACCGGCTGACTCTCGCTGCCTGCAATCTCGTTCTGCTCCCAACGCCATCCATCTAGGGGCGGCAACGGGGCTGCCGCCACAATCAACGGCCATGCAGCAACGGAGTAGACGAAGCACTCGGCTCGGCCTCCCTTCTTTGTGAAGGCGACTGTGTAACCGCCGGCGCCGAGACAGGTCCACTGCTGCCACTTGTCTTAGTCGCGGTGGGCAAACAATAATTGCGCCCTCTACGGAGTGCTCGCTTGCTCGTGGGCTCGCGCGGTCGCCTCGCCGCTCGCACGGCTCCAGATATTAAAAGCAACCTTTAGATGAAATTTAGGACACACAAGCCATCTCGACGGCCACAATCTCGCCGAGCCTACGGCGCGGCCGTCACCGTCGCCGCCAATGCCATTGCGACTGGACGAGCAACAACAACAACAGGAACACTGAGGTATGCGTTGGCAACAACAACAACAACGCCATGCAGCGAGTGGCCGGCTCTGGTGGTCGGTCGAGCTTATCAGCGAACAGTCGCCGACGCCGCCGCCGCTACAGAGTTGAGTCTGCGTTGGCAGTCGCGGCCCTGCGCTTGGCAAGGCGACCGGCCGGCTGGTTGGTCGCTATCAATCTCGTCGCGTGAGCAATATGAGCGAGAGTGTTCGGCCGTCTGCAACTGTGTAGCCGCCATCCGCTGGCTCTCGGGCGGTCCAGTGCCACACGGCCAGACCATAAAGTTTACACTGGGCGGTTGGCGTCGCCGAGTGGCTGTGGGCATGAGAGAGAGAGAGAGGGAGCAGAAGGAGTAAACCTGGGAGAATTGTAGCCGACGTGTCGTCGTCATCGTCGTCGGCTGTCCGGCGCCGTCTGCAATCTTTGAGTTGGTCGTCGGCAAAAGTTTGGATGTGTCCAACTCTCTCGGACGGCCACCTCTGTGTCGCGCACACAAACACATACAATCGAAGTTCCGACTACGACGACGTCGAGTTGGATGCGAGTTTGTATGCAAACAAACACACTCGAGAAGAGCGAGTGCCGATGAGCGACACAGCGGCGCCAAGTGTTGGCAGCGCCGGCCGCGGCGTCGAGATTCAGACCGGCAGATAGTGGCCGATGCGGATCTGGCGCAACTCGCCGCAGCCACCGCCGCTGTGGGCGGAGATTCGCAACCTTAAGACTCCAGCGCGTCGGGCTGTGTCGAGCGACCTCGCCTGGCTCTGCAATGGAGTTTTCGATTCGCCCACTGTGTCCTCGAGCAGTTGGCGGCGAGCGGACCTGCACAGCAGAAGGCTGAGCGTTGCGTCAGTGCCGGCCCGCAGCGAGCAACAGGTGAATGTTAGGCGCTGTCGGTGGCGGTCGAGCAGGCGGCCAGGCGGTCGGCTAGCTGAAGTGGACGGCCGGCTCGCGAATCCGTATGTGGCGGACCGATCCGGCGGGAGACTCACCTGAGGGAATCGCGCGCGCGCAGCCTGCGAGATCACAAGCGAGTGCGCTCGTCGCGCCGACCGCCTGCGTCGGCCCGCCTCGCCGTGCACTTGCTAGTCGATCTTCGACTCGGACGAGGATGGACATTATCCCGCTGCCTTCAGCTCGCAGTCGCGCTCCTAATGTTACCCTACGCTTGTCAGACATCGATTGCATGACGGCACTCAATCAATAGTGTGCCGACTCTCGCTCACGCCCGCGCATAGCCGCGCCTCTCATGGTTGTCGAGCGACGTTGTCAGACATCGCCGCTGTTGCTTGCTAGAGGCAGATGAGCGGCCGAGAACAACACAAGCACCGGGCGCAAACACAGTCCCCCTCACACGAGTCTCGAGTACTGAAGCCATGCAAATTTAGCCATCTCATAGCCAAAGTCCAAACGTCCGCGTCGTCATCGTCGTCGTGGTCGTGGTCGTGGTCGTCGTCGTCGTCGTCGTCGTCATTGGTATTCGAGACTTGCCATCGCCGCGCTCATCCTGAGCGCCATAGTAGTTTTATTATCATTATCAATATTGCTTTGCAACTTTAGAATAACCGATAAGGCCGCCGAGGTTTGCGGGTAGCTCAACAGTGCGCATGGAACTCGCGTGGGGTGGACGGATCGGCGAGCGACTTGTGCCAAGAGCGGTTGCGGTCAACGAGGATCAGTTTATGTGTCACAGTGACGAGCAGCTCGAACACAGGTGAGAGTGCGCGGGCGCACAAATCAGCGCTCAGGTGTACGCTTGCGCTGTGTGTGAGTTTGCGCAAGAAGCCGACTGCTCGAGGACAGGTGCGCTCGCGGGCGCGCGTGCTCGGCCAAGCTGGCGTCTCATTTGAGTGCGATAACGAGCGAATGTGAAAGATCACTCGCGTTACGGGTTTTGCATAACCAGTGCCCTTTTGCTCGAGTCCTTGGGCACAAGAGCAGAATACAATGCACGACAGACAGATTCAAGAATCCGGGTGCCATTATGGACCAGAGCGAAAAGTCGAGAGAAGTCACTGAATTAATATAATATTCTGCCTGATTTGCCTTCAAAACAACGAGCCGCCACCTCTGTCGCAGCCGAGTGTGGGTGCATAGCTTGCGCATTCGCAACTTGAAGAATCGCCCAGTACGACTTGCACCCGCTCGTCCCACCACTACTTAGGACAGACATTAAGTGAGGTGCAGAGTTAAAGTGGCTACTGTGTCGCAGAACTGCGCGCCAGTGGCATAATGTCGGCTCGCCACAAAGACGCTTCCAGCAGTCAGAGTCAACTTTCAAACATGTCGAGAGCCGAGAAATATCAGCTCTATCGGCGAGATGACATCGCGTTAACTGCAAATCAAGTTCGTCAGCCAAATCAACTCGAGAACCTTCACACCATCAACTCGCTCAAGAGGACTCGAGTCCCTCATCCACATGAAACAATTTCCAGCCAGGACCAACTCTCGGCCAGAAACACCCAAAATATGGGGCACAATTACAATCGAAGCTTCTGGTTCGGAGTGAGACCGGAGCAGGGCGCCGTCTTCGTATCGCTCCTCTTCCTTCTAGTGATAGCTCACCTGAAACCAAGCCTATGTGATAGCACCTTTTGTCCGAAAGATCTCAGCCAGATGTACCCTTGCACCTGTCAGAACGGCACCCAGGGCCTACTGGTCAGGTGTAGCCGAGTTAATTTGGCCATTCTATCGAGATCGCTGCGCCTGATCCCCGAGGTCGTTGAGCAGGTCGAGATTGAGAGCTCCTCAATAAGTCGCCTATTCGGGCCGCTCTTTGGTGATACACAAATGTATCCTTTCCATTCGACGCTGCGCGAACTAGACGTTCGCTCCTCGGGCTTGCAATCAATCGACAGCGAATCGTTTTCGCGCGAACTGCTCGCCAATCTACAGTACTTTATGCTCGATCGTAACCAACTGCAACAAGTGCCAAGCCAGCTAGTGAACAACATGACCAACCTGCGCCTACTCAACCTGTCTAGCAACGCAATCAGCTCCATAGAGGCGAACACCTTCGGCAAGCTCACCAATCTCACTGATCTCGACTTATCGCAGAACAAGATTGCGCGTCTCCATAAAAACGCCTTCAACTCGTTGAGTGCACTCGAGTTTTTGACGCTCAACGGCAACGAGCTAGCCGGCAAGCTCGAGAAGAATATCTTCGGCCAGGTGCGTAAGCTTAAACATTTGGATCTGTCGAACAACAAGCTGACGAGTCTGGACAGGCAGGACTTTGCCGAGCTCACCGCCTTGGAGGTGCTCAAGGTTTCGAACAACCAGATCACCACCCTGCCCAGATCGATTTTTTCGCGCAACGCCAAACTCTATCAGCTGGATATGTCGTTCAACAAGCTCGACGACATCGACACCTTTCTCTTCAAGAGTACCCGCTTCCTGAAGGATCTAGACATGAGCGGCAACCTGATCAAGGAGATCACCAAGAACACCTTCACGCCAACGACCCGCATCAAGCGCATCGACATGTCGCAGAATTTACTGCAAGCGCTGGCGCCCGAGACTTTCAAGGGGCTCGAGTGGCTGGAGCGTCTGGACTTGTCTCATAACCAGATCGTGAACATCAGCAACGATGCCTTCAGCAAGATCTTCCAGGTGGACATCGACCTGAGCCACAACAAGCTGACGCGCATCTTCTACTGGGCCTTCCACGAGGTGTCGAATATGACCAAGCTCGATTTGTCCCACAATCTCATAGACGATGGCATCTCGCCTATCGCCTTCGAGTCCACCGATTGCGCTTATCTCGATTTGTCTTATAACCAAATCCAGGACATCGGCCGCATGCCCATCAGCAATCTTACGGGCCTGCGCGTGCTCGACTTGTCCCACAACCAAATCACCGAGTTCAACAAGAAGAGCTTCACCGAGAAGCGGCCCATGTACGAGCTGCACACCATCGACGCCAGCTTCAACAATATCTCCCAGATTTCCGGCAACATCTTCGAGCGTCTCAAAAGTTTGCGCCTGTTCAATGCGAGCCACAACTCGCTGCGCCGACTCACCTCCGGCGCCTTCGGCAGTTCGCCCACGCTACTGGAGCTCGATCTGAGCCACAACAATCTGGTGGAGATCGTTGCCGGCACGCTGGTGAACCTGATCTCGATGCGGAACTTGGACTTAACACACAATAGACTGCGCAAGATGATACCCATACCGGTGGCGCTCAACTCCATCCATCTGGAGCACAATGAAATTGGACAGCTGAGCAAGGCGGCGTTCCCGTCGCTGAACTCGCTGTTGGAGCTGTATTTGGATCACAATAAGCTGACAAACATCGAGGATGGCACCTTTGGCGCACTGATAGCGCTGCACACCCTGTCGCTGAGTTATAATAACATTAGCACAATACCCGCCGGAGCGCTGAAGGATTTAACGTCATTACAGAGTCTACGCTTAAGCGGAAACAATGTCCAGCGGCTGGCGCGGCGAGCTTTCGGCACGCTGCCCATTGTGTTCAATCTCTGGCTCGACCATAACAATATAAGCGCCATTGCAGACCACGCATTCGACGGCATGCTGCAGCTGCTCGAGTTGGACTTGAGCCACAACAATCTGCTCGAGTTGCCTCCAGAGGCGTTCGCCAACTTGGTGTCCCTGCGGAGTTTGAACATGTCGAACAATCAGCTCACACGATTCGAGAATAAGACGCGCTCGGCCATGGAGGACCTGCTCTCGCTCGAGGTGGCCAACTTCAGCAACAACAAACTCTCGCTAGTCACCCAGCGAACATTCCTCAACTCGCCCTACATCCCCTACCGCTTGACCAGACTCGACTTGAGCAACAATCTCATCGGCATCCTCGTGGGCCACTTCTCCAGCGGCCTCAAGAAGCTCGAGTGGCTCTCGTTACGGGGCAACATCATCAACGAGATCGTACCCGGCGTCTTGGCCAACATTACGCAACTTCGCCACCTGGACCTGTCGCACAATAAGTTGCGCACACTGCGCGAGGGCACATTCAGCTCGGTGTCGGGCGGCACTCGGCGCGCTGGCGGCGAGCTCCAGGCGCTCAACACCTTGTTGCTGAGCAACAACAAGCTCACGAGTCTGGCTCAGCCCGAGGAGATTGATCAGCTCAGGAGTCTCGCTCATCTGGACCTCTCAAACAATCGACTCGAGACCATATTCTTGTCCGCTAATCGCTGGCTGCGCCGCGGTGTCAGCGTGGACTTGCGCAACAACAATCTCGAGTGCACTTGCGGCCAGCTGCCGCTGGTCGCCTGGGTTGACAATTTTCGAGCCCGGAACCACACCTACTCGATGCTCTTGAGTGACCACAACAACGCCGGCGCCGCCTCCAGCAACAACAACAATAACAACTATCAGCTCACTTACGAGCGACTCGCACGCAACCAGCTCACCCCCAGACTGCTGCCTCAATACGTCCACTCCACGGCGCTCATCTCTAATCTCACCTGCGCACGGCCCGAGATAATCAGCGGCAAGACCATTATGCAAATGCTCGAGCTGGTTAACTCGCAGCACTCGTCGTCAAGCCCGTCGAGCTTGACGACGAGTGTTGGAGCCGCGGCTTTGGCGCCGACGCAAATCTTGGCGCCGATGGGCGAGTTTCACTGCAATCGCGACGAACTCGACGATGCCGACCTGCTCAAACGTCTCAAGGCTCCGGTGCAATACAACGGTGCTGAGCCCTACTTCGCCGACGGCCAACAGAATCTCAAAATTGGCTGGACCCTACTGGATCCTCAAATCGACCTGACTCACTTCGTTCTGCTGAGAGCCAAATTCCGACAATCTTTCGACCTGGCCGTCTATCGCACCAGCGCCACACCAGTACATCTGAGTCATTATCAGCCCACAAGCGGTCGTAGTGTAGCCTCTCAGACAGGAATCAGCGGCGCCGGCGGGACTGATTCGAATTTTCAGCTGATCGAGCACGAGATGGAGCGTCTACCCTACAATGAACGGACTTCAATCCTCCGCAATCTCGACCCAAACTTCTTCTATGTCGTGTGTCTCACCTACGAGACGGGCGGCGTTCACGGCCATAGTCAGACCTCGACAATCCCCTCGCCAGCGGCACTGATCGAGCAGATGAACAAGACTGACAAGAGCGCGACAGCGGCGCAATCAACACTTTTAGCCGCAATTATAGCAGATTACAGCCGAATCAATTGCGCGAGTCTAAATTCGTTGCTGCAAAGCGACGTCTCCGAGCGGCTAATTTCGGGCTCGTCAAGCCGCCAGCTGGAGATTAACATTACGTCGTTCCACCTCACTGTCGGCATTTTGTCAATCCTCTGGCTCTCGCTGACGGCAAGACGGCCGCACTACTACAGTCATCACACAATCGCTTGGTAGGCACTACCGTGAGTGACACACTCTCACACAGACACTCAGTTTCGGCCGCCGACTTCCTGCCATCAACATTAGTGGCCGCCGCATGACATAACATCATACACTGCATACCATCTAATGATCTCTCGAGTCGGACAAGAAGGAAATCATCCTACGACTTACTAGAAAGTAATAGATTTAAATTGAGCTAACTCTTGCCAAAGGGCATTAGCTAATGCCTCTGCAAATTGTTTGTTAGGTTGTGGTTGTGGTTGTGGTTGTGGTGGCTGATTACCTGCGAGCGAAGGTTGATCGTTGCCGACATGCTCGCGGATGTGGTCTAATGCTAGTGTTGAATTTAGAGCACCTGGTTGGTATGTGATCAATCAAAGGTATGTATGTCCTAGCTGCTCGACAACTTCTCGATCTCCATCACTCGTTATGATGAGCGGCCAGTATATCTTGTCGGCTAGGGCACATTCGGTAGGCTTGTCGAGGCTGACCACCATGAACTTTCAAACATCAGACGCGCGGGCTTCCATGCGACGACTTGATGCGAAGCTTTATCTCTCGTTCAAATTGCCATCAAAGATCGTTCCGTAATGAAACACTACTGTATCCTTAGCTTCCTTATCTGAAAGAGTCAATCATAAAAACCATTTGCAGTTTATTTCTTCGCGATGATTGTCCCTTCTTTCGACTATCGTCAAGCGGAAGTAATCGCTTGTTAAGTCTGGCAAACTCAAGTCTGGTGGCCTCAGAAATTTTAAGGACTGCCAAACAATCTGGACAATCGACATCGACAAAGTAGATTATCAGGTTATAAACAAATTTTTGTCAGCTTTTTTCCCACTAATTGTGATGGCTATTGAGTTATCGTGCCTAGAGCTTATAGAGGTCGGCTTCCTTGTGCTCGCCATCTGCGTTCGATCTCCCCAACCCACTGTATATTCTGAGTGATATCTACTACTAGCAGTCGCCTACTCCAGAAAGTCCAATTAGGTGCTCCGGGGTCAGCAGTCTTGGGATCGATATGGGGAGGATTAAGATCACCGAAGAAAATTTGGTGTACGATAAAGATTTCTGTGAATACAACATGTATCTGGCAAACCTCTTATCCTGTCTGGTGTAAATCGTGCGAGTGGAATGTCGCGCGCCATGTGAGCCAGATCGATCGCGATGAATTTCCACTTTTGATCAACAATGGCCAACCTTTATCTCAACAGTTAGTATCTATCGATGGCCCCAGACATAAGCTGGATAGACAATAATCTAATGATATAGTAGAATTGCAACAAACTCCCACATCGATTA